>CM024246.1:41217822-41447950 GCA_013421045.1 Propylea japonica | reverse complement strand
ATGTTGGAAAACACATTCTACGTTGCGTTTCTAATACTTACATGTATTAAAGTAACGACGATTACGTAGAAAAGGCGCCTCACACGAAAATAAGGTGAGTTTTCGTTACAGATTGAACGAATAAGAACTTGAAAATAATTGTAGGTTTAGAATATCTCAGTGGCGTACCATTTTTTTTCAGTTAGTTTTTAGGTAAAAAATTTTTCACCCTGCATCTTGAAAATTATACTCTACCGGACCTAAATTTATGAAAACTTTTTTCATGAAATCAACTGAAGAACAATCCGCTAAAAACCTTTTGCATCAATTCAGAAACACCCTATGTATTTTGACCAACTGTTTTGACATTGTCTGACAATTCCACATTTTTTTCCATTCCTTGTAGAAATGTTTCAAACTTTTCAATTAGCAAATTCTTCATGCTGCCAACAAGTTAATAAATAGAGAAATGAAAAGGTGAAAACCAGCCAAAACCATATTTACATAATAGTTGCACTACGCAGAATTAAATTAGATTTCGCTGTTCTATATCGACCCATATCGTTCAATTTGTAATAATAAATTATGATTTTCGCCACTCAGACGTAGTTAAAAAGCTTTATCTAGTATCACCAACTCACCACAATAACACACACCACGCATAATGTACAGAGAATTAATTTTGTGCCAATGTTTTATTTACCCTGGCTCCGGCGGATTGGCCTTGGCTTGGTCTTGTGCTGCTCTTACTACTAATAGCCTGCCGCCGTTTCGCCCTTGTTGGCCCCTCATCAGGCCGCAGCTGCCGCCCTCGAAATAGGGAAGAAGAGGCCTCGAGAGCCCTCGGCCGCTGACGCTGATTTATTACTGGTACCATCATGCGCCTTGCTTTGCATGTCACTAAAGTACTCTCTCCACCCTGTGTGTGTATACCTACATTTTGCAAACACAATATTTTTGATTGGTGACTTCTTGTTTTTCGCACACGCTTTTTCCCAGGCAGGAAATCTTTCAATTCATCAATGGAATTGCAATCTCCAGACTCTATTGTAATAAAAGTTGGTATGAAAGTTTATTGCATCCCCCTTATACCTACTTCTAATGACAATTTCATCACAAGTACTATTTTACCTTGTTTATCAAGGAAACTATGTTATTAATACAAATGAAACAGTCTTTGGCACACAAGTTTATAAATTTAGATATAGTCCGTTCACGAAAGTTTGAGCGCATAGTAGGCGTTGTTTATTTATCTGAAGTTGGCAGTATTAGCTGTCATAACGTAAAATGATGTCAACGTTGCCGAATGTACCCGGCCTCGTCCGACGAGCCTGCGAATTATCAGAGAACTCTTTGCAATATTGACAACATTGCATATCAATCTGACAGGGAGATAAACAACATAACCTAAAATTTTAATTTTTTTATTTTACCTAGTAGAATATGCCAAATTTCCATGGCCAACCGACGGCTTAAACTTTCGTGAACGGACTATATCTACTCAACTATGAGTGATAAACAATAAATTCGACACCTCTTTAACCTTGACAAAATTCTATAAGGTTAACCCTCAGAGTAAGAAATAAACATAGAGATACCCCTATGTGTGTAAAGTACTGCATTGTAATCAACCAAGCATTAGAGTGAAATGGAAAGCATTTCACTTCCGAACTGGGGTGAAAGTAAACAATTGGTTAGATTTGCATTTTCCATTCCTGAATATACGAAAAATACAATATTTTCGTAATTTTGCCCTAGCTATAATTAACTCCTCAAGCAACAATAAACTGCCACCAAATCATTCAAATAATTCAGTTTATGAACGTCAAATCGAAATGAAAATGTGAACACATCGCATCAAGAAACTAAACACTAACAGGTTATGTTGAAAAACTGACAGAATTATCTGTAACAGACGCAAGCCGCTAGTGTCAGAATAGGAGAGCTGTAGACCAATTATCCCAATACGGAATAAACATACGGCACGATTTCGCAACGCCGGAAGTTTGTTTTCGCTTATAAACAGATTCTACTTGGCTGCATAAAAAAATGCGTGAAGCCAACTCTAGGTTTACTTTTTACTCTGAGGTCTGACCTTACTCAGTTTTGTTAACAAGAATTCAACCATATTATTCAAAGAACTGCTCTGATGAGGCAGAAGAACTTGGTGATTTAGGAATTCAGTTGAACAAAAACTTAAGCAAATATCAATAAAATTATTCTTCCTCAGTTACGTGAAACATTTGGAGTTTATGTTCGGACAGTTTTAAAAACGATATCTAGCAAATGGTGTACATCGATCATTTGATAATGAAAATCGAGAGGCTATTTTCTGCTTATTGGTAATAGAAATTTCCATCCAATTCGTATTCGTTATGAAAAAAAACACAATACAAAATGTATAAAAGGAAATGATGAAACGCCGAACACACTTTTCACTATGGAAGTGAATTTCAGAATATAGAAGCGAATTACAATAACTATAATTGAGAGTTATCTTCACGTTTATATGAAGGCGTGGAGATAATCAAGAGAAATTTTGTTAAAGAAGTTACAATCAAAATATTGTGTATGCAATTTGTAACTATAACGGGTTAACCTAGAGCAAATCAAGAAACAGAGGGTAGGGGTTTTGCATTGTAACTTATTATTTATTCTTATTCGTTCAGCTTCGTGCCACTTCCAAATGCTTTTCTTGCAACTTTTACTCGCTATTTACTATTTTCCTAATAAGGTTTGAGCGTCGAAGAATTTCGAAAATCATAGACAGAAAGTAGGATAGGAAATAATACGGATCCATAATCAGAGATTCTATTACACTGTTGCTTCGTTGAGCGATTTGTTCTACTTTGAATGAACTTCACCCTATTTATTATCACTTATTCTAGTTTTATCTGTGTACATCTTTCTCGCTACCTTTCAGTTTTATTCTTCTCTATATCTTTACGCAATGTTTTATCTGATTCAATTGTCAATTACTTTCATTTATTGATAGAACCATACAATGCTTGCAACAATCACCGATTAGACACTAAACCCGAATCATTCAAGCAAAATTTGATTCGTTCTTCGTCGGGATATCTTTTTGTTACATTGAAATCTTCCATAGGTCGTTCTGAAAAAAAAATGTATAAATCCCTAAGGATTGAAAATTATAAATTTTCTATCCATTCAAATGATCATATATCAATAAAACCTAATACATCACATAACAGTATATTTTGCGAATAAGCATGTAAGGAGCTTCATGAATTTTGTGAAATTTGAATTATCATTTATTATTCGCTCTTTCATCTCTTTATTCCACTAAATCATTACTTATATTTGCTATTGCGCCATACGTATTCAGCTCAGTAGCAGCTCTATATCTCAACCCTTTTCAAGTCAAAATCTCTAATTCAAGAAAACAAAATCAGATAATAAGGTAGAATGAAAACCTCTACCCCATCAAGTTGTTAGCATGTTGTGAGGGCTAACGAATTTCAGCTTAAAAATATTATAGACCATTTTCAGTTGGTCAGCTTTCGTCTGTTTTGGGCTTCTGCTTTTATTATATGGTGTTTGTATGCATGGATTCTCGTAAACATCATTTTTATTAAATTTTGTTTTGCGTTTGTTTACATCTCGCAACATTCTAGCAACTACAATAACAACATAACTGCCGTCAAAGTTTCATTAACAATAAAGATGAATATGTGAACTGTCACGTCGTCTTTTTATTGACAATAATCTTTATAATTGTTATTTTGGTAATGTTGTTCGATTAATTTAATTGTTTCTTTGTGTTTCTTTCAGATGGATATGAAATCTGTCGGTTCTTTTTATTACGAAAATTTCGTAAGTACCTACTATTTTTATACATACATTTCGAATGAACTCTATTATGTTTTATATGTTACTTAAAAATTAAGTTTATTCCCACGAATATATACTCTGATTTTGTTACTCAATCATATTCTAGTGTAATTTGAATATTGACTGTAATTCAAACCCAAACTTAGTGGGCTCTCTGACAATAAGCACTTTGGTTCTAAGCTCCGCATTATGAATTCAGTTCAAATTCTCAATTGAAATACATTCTTATCTTACACCAGGCATACATTTGACTTAATATGAATTTCTTTGTTTCAGTAGAGTTGTAACATTACTCGTACTGCTTCAAAATACCTAATGACCAGTTGCCCGTAAAAATTGCACATTGAAATGGTTGAAATTGAACAGTCAAATGGGTCATTATTGTCAATTTCAGTATACCTTGAACCAACTTGTTATTTTAAGGTCGAAAAAAATGGATTTTTATGATCAATTTCGTGTACGTTGAACTGAGCTCTTTGCTATCAACTTTCACATGAAGATTTAAAAATGTATTTCAGTGCCACTCAAAACAAACTTTAGTTTGATCTGCATGTGAGCACAAGATTTAGGGCTATCAAGTTTTGAAACCTCTATCTTGAGCGCGATTGTGATATGCCAAAAACCTTCTTTAATTCGAATATTTGGAATTAACGTTATGATCTCTCGAGTTTCATTAGTTTGTTTTAAATCAGACGTCACAAGGGACTTAAACAGCTGATTGAAAAATATGAGGTGCTCAATAGAAAATAATATTATTGAAATTGTAGCCTTTCCCGGGCATGATGCCATACAAACGACCGGCCACAGACAAATCAGGCGTGCCAGTGTACCAGCCGAACGCACAACCTACCAACAACTCATGCAACTTCAACAGCCGTTCGTGCCGTATCATGTGAGTATTCTACATCCCCGCCCCCGCAGCCTGCGCTTCTCCCGCAGCTTCCTCTATCCCTTCCACAGATCATCAACTACACCCGCTACTACCTCTACTATCGCCAGCCATCAACTTTCCAAAGAAAGCGACAACAATCCACCCGTTGCTTCTACGTCCACCGTAACCTCAGCGCCTCAGCTCCCCTTACAGTTTCCGCTCTTACCACCAATCCATGGTTCCTGATCCCGCCACGCTTGCCAAGGAGGTCGCTCAGCAGAACTACGCGAAGGCGGTCAAGTTGGCGCAGGCTCAGGCGAATTCCAACTACGCGGCAGCAGTTGCGGCGACGCAGTCTTACGCCGCTACTTTTACAACGCCGACTTACGCAAACGCGGTACCGCTTCTCTGAATCCCATGAATTATACGGGAATAAGTTTGAACAAGCAGGCGCTGAGCGTGCCGCCGCCTGCGATCGCCGCCAGGTATTCCAGTCTTCCCTTGGGCTTTGGGGCGCATACTGCCGCCGCCGCTGGTTTAAACTTGGGCTTAACAAACCCTTACGCTGCCCTTAATCACCATCAGACTAATTTACTAAACTTTGGCGTCCCCGCCACAATTCATAAACCCGTATTCCCTTGTCAGGCCGCCTACCCAAACTGGTACTACTCCCATTATGAACACGGGACTGATGGGCGCCGCCCAGTACCAGGTGCCCGTTTCCGCCGCCCCAATCGTCTCGACGCCCAGCAATATTCCAGTGGCGGCGGCCCAAAACAACAACAACAACGTCGTCTTACAGCCGTACAAAAAATTGAAGACTACTTAATCCATTCGAAATCATTGTTGTCATTGTTTTGTTGATTGTGTTATAGTTGAAATTTGTATAAATTTGTTTTTCGTCGAAATTTTACTAATATTATATTTAGATCGTTTTGTGTAATAATAATTTTAAATTGTATATTAGCCCCCATTAAATTTTGAATTAGAGGTCGATTTGATTTTTCCTATTCTCATTCTAGTCAGCAGTAGTTGTTATAGAAATTTTGCGATTTAATCATTCAGAAGTCTATTTGCCCCAGTGAGCATCGTTTGCCCAAGTGGATGTCATTTTTAAGTCATAAAATAATAATAATAATCCTTTATACATACAATCAGAGTTATCAGAAGAGGCTTAGAGCGACCTTTGAAGCGAGTGCCTCCTAACTGTGATATCCTCACATTTGCTATCTCGCATTGCGCCTAAAAAGACCCATCCTAACACTCTGGTCATATTATTTACATTTAGAATACTGTCTATTGCTATGTAACGAGTTAGTAATATGTATTTTTATATTATATGGTTTCATAATATTTTTGTACTTGTTAGAATTACTGCATGGACACAATCGTATTATATCTCCTCTTGGGTACCTTTTTAAACCGCATGGTAGATTATTTCATTACCGTTTTCCTTTAGAAGTGCCATTCGTTGTAGGATAAATCTTATTGGTTTGTGAGCCTACCCAAAAGGATTTCATTTCGACTAACTTACCTTCTCTGCACAAATAATATACTTCCGAATTTTTGCCTCAACGATTCGTCGTCATCATTTTTCAATAAGCTCCCAACCTAGCTCGTGAGATTTCACACTTTTATTACCTCAGTCTAGTAATATAATGATTCTATCCAAAATTCGTGCTGCCTTTAACTGATTCCCAAGATGGAAGACCATTTTGCATGGGGTTAATATTTAGTACATGTTTGCATGTTGCAAGGTTTTTTTCGGAATAACTTCTTTTTGGGTTGGCGAATCCTCTGTATATTCCCAATATAAATCACTTAGTTTCCAAAGGCTACTTCTTAGGTTACAGTAAATTCGCCTCAGAGAGGTTGTTTTTGTCTTCCTGGTTTTGATCTCGAAGCACAAATATCGTTGACATATTTGACTTGTGGGAAATTCTCACATTAATAGAAAGAATATTTTTTTATATTCAGTCAGGAAAAAGGTAGAATTTAAAGTTCTGAAGATTCAACGAATATTTTAATGTGAATATTTTTCATGTCAAGTTTAATGAATTTCGTAGAGTATCTTTGAGAATAGTAAGTGTAATTATAAGTGTAGGCTAGTTAGTTTTGTGATGTAACAAATAAAATTTGAATATTCACATATTTACATATAGTATGGATATAAAATGTGTCTTACTACTTATTAGTAAAATTTAAATATTTCACAGAAATTGTATACTATTCAGACTTGTACGGAAATGTGATGCATGTTCGTCTTAGTGACTATTCAAATCCATTAAGTGTTAAATACTTTAATGGAATCATTTGCATTTTTGAGTAGGTTTTAACTGTAAGAGACAGGTTAGAAAAGTCCCCATTTGCAGTAGTACTTTTGATAAGAAGAATATTAAGTTATGTGAGGGCAGGGAAACAAGTCCGATTTAACTTCTCGGTGAACAGTTGACCTGTTCTTTCTTCATAGAAGTAAAATAGCTTTAGTACAACGCTTTGAATAAATGCAGGAATCTGGAACTTTAGAGATGAAAGTTCTTCGTGCTGGCACATCATATGCATCACGGCCTAATACATGCTGCTTTTTGTTATCAGTATTTTCACTATTTCTTATAGTGCTGACCGAGTACAAACCTAAATTAACTTTTCTCTGTCTTCATATAACTTGCGTTATCAGCTGCCAACCATTATGAACTTAACTTACAATAATGTAGTGCCTTTTGGGCTGCTGATCACGCTTCGCAGAGGTGTGGGTTATTTTCACCACATGGTGTGACAACTGTTTCCATATTTGTATTATTTTATTGTGTAATGTACTCGTTCTAATCCTGAGGTGTATGAAATTATGATCACGCCACTATTTGTAATAATAATGCTTGAAAATGCATGATCTTTGTTTTATTAATCATTTGCTTATATTTTATTTCCGAAAACATCCTGTATTTCCTTCAATCTTAGCCAATCAGCAGTATTTCTCATTAGGTTCATTTTTGTTTTTCATCATTATCAGTTACAAATCAAACAGAAAATTCTAGAATCATTATATCGCTCGAAAATTCCTCCGAAGAGTCGTAAAAAAAGGTACACAAACAATATTTCATCGAAAAATATTTCAATTCTTTATTTTTCAAAGAAAAACTTGCTGAGGCTAGAAAAATGCTTTTATGAACCTCCTATTGAGCTTACTTTTTATTCAAAGGTTCTATAAAGGCTGTAGAACTCCCTTCGCTTGCCACACATTTTATTTTTTGTATTTTATTTCTATCAAATCACCCTTCTATGAGATGCTTCAAAAGACTAACACTTGCTTTTCAAAATTGCACACGAGAAAAATCTTCATTTACTTGAGCTAATCTTCTGAATTTTCCAAGTGAGATTAAAATATGTTTTTTCGATAATGACTAGAAATTAAACACAAGAAATAATCTGTTACAGGCAAGCTATCCTTTCTCCTCTGAACACCAGCAATAACTGTACAGGACTATAAGACCTTATATGTTGAGTAGGATTCATCAGAATCTCGCTTTTTATTGTTTTTGTTTTGCCAATTCAATTTTAAAATGTTCATCGGTGTCCTAGTTGAAACTTTTCGACTTCATGTGGTAGATAGCAACATTTTACATACATTTTAAAATTCACTTAACACTATTTGATATGGTGTAGTTGAATAGATCTTACTCAGCATATTTGGTCTTCCAAAGTGAACAAAGACATAAAAGAAAAATAGTCTGAAATCAAAAAGAATAACTAAACTCATTCCTTCTGCACAAAAGGTTTCTGCAATTGAATGCACCAATTTCAAACAATGCATAGAATTGAAAAGGAGTGGGGGATAAAAAAGTTACACCTCTATGATTCGTGTATCGCTATGAGTGTTTCTTGGAAAGCTAGAGTAAACCTTCCTCCATTTGTCCCATACATTATAAGTCTGTCTAGCTTTGTAGTAAGTAAACCAAAGTAGATTCTTCATATTTCTGATACTATACTGTGTTGATTATTTATAAAAATAGTATATTTCAAGTTCATACTCAATATGTTGTTTTGCAGAACCCAGCAGCATAGACTAATTGTAGCATCGCCGAATCTGTTCTACACTTAACAGCTTTTTGACCATTTTATATTTTAACATATTTTGCTTTATTGCTTAAACGTTAGGTATTTAGCAATACTACATTGTAAGTAAGTTTTTAGTTTCTCATTTCTACTATTTTCTTAACTTTTCAGTCGTTTTTTACTAACAAGTTTTCCATGCACAATATTCTCGGAATGATTTTTTTTTTATCAAAGCACATAGCTCAAATATTTTATAATTTATAATCTGTACACCATTACTTTCTGGTTGATATTTTATCCTTTCAGATACTTTTAGAAAAAAAGCATATATGAATATTTTTCAGGAGATGCATCAGAATAACAAGAAAACTTCATATCAACTTGTGTATTAGAATACAACGAAGTAATACTCCATCATGTCCTCAAAAACATTCGATTTGGACGAACTCGATCATCTGGTTAAAAATTTTTTCTAAATTTCAATAGTGGCGGAAATAATTGCTGATTCAAAATAAAATTGCTCTTAGTATTTTCGTGACTAGTGAGAATTTATTCAATATCTCGTTACCATACGATCATCTCCACTGGATTTCTTTTGAATCTGCCAAATTACGAAAGTTTTTGAGGATATTGTTGCGAGTGTTCTAGCACTGTTGAGGTTTTCTTAATATTTCAATCATTTCCTGAAATATTTTCATGAAATCTTGTATACAGGGTGTTTCATTTGAAAGTGTCCCCCCTCAATTACTCAACAGCGAATCAGAAATGTGTAAAAACACTCAGGCAGGTAGAATTTTGATGACGGAGGACTTGATCTGGGAAACTAAGCTTGTTTCTACTATCAACCCCATGGAGAGGGTTGCAACCACATCAGGAATTTGAATAGAGAAAGTGGGTCGTTTTATAGCATAAATGTATGCATGGATTCAAATTTGTATGAACCTGCAATTTGTGTTCTACAGGGTGCGGCAGCATAACTTCCTTTTTTTAAACTAAATAAAATGCATTGTATGAATCAGAAAATTTTCATTCGTTTTTATAGGCACACACATACAATATAAGTTTTATTTTACCCAGTTTTGAAGATAAAATCATGTAGGTGACGTCCCTCATTCTCCATACACTGAGTAAACCGATTTCTGGCGTTTGTCATGACTCCAGCCAGTATAGCAGGCGTTATGTTGGCAAGTTTTTCCTGGATGTTGTTCTTCATATCTTGTAGGGTCCTTGGATGGTTCACATAAACACGAGATTTCAAAAAATCCCATAGAAAAAAGTCACAAGGGGTCAAATCGCCAATTGCATCAAAGGCCTTTGCATTCACCAAAAGTCACAGTGTGGTGTGCAATTTGCTCAAGTGGAATTATTGGTCCATGGTTCTTTGAGAAAAATGAAGTCACAGTGACATTGAATTCGGACCGGTATCTAAACATGTTACAGGATTTTTTTCCCACATCCAAGAAGAAATTGCCAACATAAAGCCTGCTATACTGGCTGGAGAGTCATGACAAATGCCAGAAATCGGTTTACTCAGTGTATGCAGAATGGGGGACGTCACCTACCTGATTTTATCTTCAAAACTGGGCAAAACAAAACTTTATGTATGTGCCTATATTATGAAAAACGAATAAAAATTTTCTGATTCATAAATGCGTTTTTAAATTCTGAAAAAAGGAAGTTATGCTGCCGCACCCTCTATAAGTTGAATGTTTCATTTAGTAATCGGTACCATATTTCCATGAAAAACCCTGTAACTCGGTATTTTTACAGAACACAAACTGAAGGTTCATTCAAATTTGAATCTGTGTATACATTTGTGTTATAAAACTACTCACTTTCCATCTACAAATTCCTGAAGGGGTTGCAACACAAATCACAATTTCTGAATCGTTGTTGAGTTATTAAAGGTGACCACTTTTAAAAGAGCACCTTATATTTTATTCTCATAGAAGAGAATATTGTGCTCGACATATTCGATTATTTTACTTGTTTCTAATTTAGTGCAATTTCAAATTCTCTACACAAATATTCATATACATAATTTCATTTTACGATTTGGCGAATTGGAAAGAGAAATTGCACCTTTATATCTTTTTGCATCTGTTTAATTATTGATTATTTTGCTTAATTCTGTTTCATGCTTTCGTTGTCTGAATTTTGCCTGGATCTTTTTCTTCTCCTATTACCCAATAAAAACGAATTTGTCCTTCCTAAACCGAATAATTTTGCGTACACACTGACAACCTGTACGTCAATATGGTTATGGGGGCCCACCGGACACCATTTAAACAAATATTAAAACCTTCTCCATCTCATGGACCGTGCACCGTGTCTTTTTTGCAACTCTTGCAATCTTTCTACCCGTATAAATACTACACACTCCATTCCGAAAAACAAAACACAATCACGGCTCTGGTGTATGGTGGGTGACGTAATGGCTGTTATGTTATCGTATTGCTGATTGGCTGCGATAACTTTGCTGGCTTGCTGCACTACTGCATGTCGCCGTCATAGACAATGGTGGGTCTGTACCCCAAAATGCCCCGTTTGTGATCTACACTGATGAACAAGGACAGGTATTCACGTATGTTTAACTTCATGTAAGCTGTACTACATAGCTAGCCCGAAATAAGGGGTAAAATCAAGAAGGGTTCAAGCGAATAAAACACATAACACATATCTATACCCTTCGCTATTGCAATGTTGTAATGTTATTTTATATTCTTTTCATTTTTCTTGTTCATCGTATATAAACTTTAGAATATTCTGTTCATTTTTTGTTTGCAAGCATTTGTGCTGTTTTTATTCAGTAAACTTCATACAGTCGTTAATTAAGTTTATTGTTGGATGTGAGAACTAGTCAGTTTTTTAAGAGTTGGTCGAGCCATGGCGCTAGGAACTTGTTTTAAATTGAGTCGTTGTCTTTTAAATTGAATATGCCTTTTCCCAGCAAGGAATTTGTCCAAAATGTCAAGAGAGGGTCTCTTCTGACCTGGGAATGCCGTAACACCATGAAGCAGCTGGCAAGAGTCAATAAAATGACACTATAATGGGTGCCAGGGAATTGTGGCCTTGAAGGAAATCAAAAGCCGATATACTTGCAAAAATTGCATCAAGGATAACACCTGCTGGACCTGAGCCTTTCTGTGGGATTAGATTAGATAGTGGTCGATCGGCACGTTGAATACCCTTCTGACCAATAAGGTCTTTTGTGCGTTACCATGCTAAAAACTACGTTTTTCCCAGGAATCTAACCTCCTTAGCAAAGCTGGTTACTTCCTTAGGAGACTTCGCTCTGATGTCGACTGGCGTTAATAACGCGCCACCTAGTAGAGTAAGTCTGGTTTGTGCCAGCGCAGTGCATTGGCATAGTATTTGCTCGGTGGTTTCAGTGGCCGATTCACATAACCTACAAATGTCGGAGTTTTCTTTACCGATCTTGTGTAGGTGATATCTCACGGGACAATGCCCTGTGAGCAGCCTTAACTCGTTTTTTGACAACGATAGAGCCTGTTGAGCCTTCTCTTTGGAAGGTTCGATTAGTTTCTTTGCTTGTCTTTGACCGGATGTGTTTATCCAGTAAGAGTGTTTCTCCCTTTTTTCCCAAACGCCGACCTCTGCCCTAATCAGTGTAGGTGATACCCAACAGGAGGGCACGAGTCCGGTGAAGGGTGTGTTTGCTCCTCTTTTTGCAAGGGCATCAGCTCTTTCATTTCCCTCAATGTTCTGGTGGGCAGGTACCCAAGCTAAAACTAGCTTGTTGTACTCCGCCAGTGTTTTGAGGGACTGTTTGCAGTTCCAAATGGTCCTTGATCTACAAGCAACGGCCATAAGCTGCCTCAGTGCCATCTGACTATCAGGGGCAATGCAAATTCTGGCTCCCTTGTACTGTCTGGACAGACAGACTTGGGCGCATCTTTCTGTTTGGAGAAGGCTAATATAAGGCAGCGGTGTAGCCAAGGGAGTGGAATAACATAATAACTCTCTGGAGGAACAGCTTTAGACTTACTCAGTCCAAAAAATTCCTGATGATTTCGAATATTTTCACCATAAAGCTCGTAAAGCTGAGCTTCGTGTGATGGTGGGACTGCTTGCGGCTTACTACTGGTACAAACATCATTGTACCATATGAGAAAGTTGGCAGATGAGATTTGCAGTCTCTGTGGATCTGAAGCAGAAACAGCTGAACATGTGGTAGGCCAGTGTCCAGAGCAGGATGGCATTTAAACCTCCTAAGGAGGTTGTCGGTTTTATAAACGCCATTGACGACATCCTTGGATTGCCTGAATAAGTAGGATAAAGAACAAAAGATATACATGATCGCAGTTCCCTAGCCATAACGAGCTCTGTTCATGGTAATACAGGGTGCGGCAGCATAACTTCCTTTTTTTAAAACTTAATAAAACGCATTGTATGAATCAGAAAATTTTTATTCTTTTTTTATAATATAGGAACATACATAAAGTTTGTTTTACCCAGTTTTGAAGATAAAATCAGGTAGGTGACGTCCCCTATTGTCCATACACTGAGTAAACCGATTTCTGGCGTTTGTCATGACTCCAGCCAGTATAGCAGGCGTTATGTTGGCAATTTCTTCCTGGATGTTGTTCTTCAAATCTTGTAGAGTTCTTGGACGGTTCACATAAACACGAGATTTCAAAAAAACCCCATAGAAAAAAGTCACAAGGGTCAAATCGGGAGAGCGGGCCGGCCACTCCAAATCGAGATAAGGCGCTCTGGAAAGTGTTCCCTCAAAACAGCCATAGATGCTCTTGAAGTCTGTGCCGTTGCACCGTCTTGTTGGAACCAAATGTCATTTAAGTCCAACTCATCTAGCCGTGGGAAAAAAATTTCTGTAACAAGTTTACATACCGGTCCGATTTCACTGTCACTGTGACTTCATTTCCTCAAAGAACCAGGGACCAATAATTACACTTGAGGAAATTGCACGCCACACTGTGACTTTAGGTGAATGCAAAGACCTTTGATGCAATTGTCGATTTGACCCCTTGTGACTTTTTCTATGGGGTTTTTCGAAATCTCGTGTTCATGAACCGTCCAAGGACCCTACAAGATTTGAAGAACAACATCCAGGAAGAAATTGCCAACATAACACCTGCTATACTGGAGTCATGACAAACGCCAGAAATCGGTTTACTCAGTGTATGGAGAATGGGGGACGTCACCTTCCTGATTTTATGTTCAAAACTGGGTAAAGCAAAACTTTATGTATGTGCCAATATTATAAAAAACGAATAAAAATTTTCTGATTCATACAATGCGTTTTATTAGGTATTTAAAAAAGGAAGTTATGGAGCCGCACTCTGTATAAATATAGAAATAATATGATTTCTTAGAAGTATGAATCGAAGAATGAAGAACAGAAGACATTTTCATTATCATCGAGAGAAGATGTTGTGAAAAAAAAGTAAAATTTTTTAAAAAGAAGTATTTTCGCGTCGACCCACTATTTTGCAACTTTCTAGTGCCCCTCGTGAATCCAACGAACTGTGTGCTTATGTGTTTGTATTTGAACCCTTATTTTTCGAAATCATAAAGTTGAGGCTTATGTGGAACAGCATGCATGACCAGACAATTCAATAAGTTACAATGTTGTTTGAACATAACACTAATATTTTAACCTAAAATAATATCTTAACCGATGTTTTCAGATATATGTTGTTTATTTTTAAAGAAACTCGTTACACTTTTGGATATTTGTTTTTATTTTAATAGATATTTTAACATTGTAACTTATTTACCTTTCATTTCTTATGTAAGCGTAATTCTTCGAGATTTTATGCTTACATTTTTCGAGCTGCCTTTTCTTGGATAAATGGTACCTTATTCATGAACTAAATTAGAGATTTTGCTTTACTCTTCAATTGCGTGCAATTAATGAAATTTCATGGCTTTCGAACGGAAAGACTATTAGATTTTCAAACATTCTGCATGTAAGATTACACACAACCTTTGTTATTAACACTGCTTTTTGGTTTTTGACCTCTTGCTGCAATTGGCTTATGTTTGTCTGCTGATATTCGATTAGAAATATCATAGAGCAAGAGCCCGTGAACGCCAGACCTTCGTTATTTTATAAAAGCTGAAAACTTGTCTACGCATGCTCCCAACATAGGTAAGAACGATGGACCATTATGATGTTTGGGTTACCCTGGCTTTGGCAGGTAAAAGGTATTAAAGGGGTGTAAAATACTGATCCAATTTCGTCAAATTATAAAGTGTGATTTTTTGATATTACCTTTAGAATATCATTAAACATCACGTCAGTAATTGCCAGACACTTACTATAGTGGCAACCCCTTGCCAGACACCCTTAATGTTCATAAAATTATATGTAATTCTACTTACGTTATAGTATAAAAGCTGATTTTTATATAGGATACTTGGGCAATAATAAGATAATGTTTCCTCATTAGCCAGACATTTTTGATAGTGCCAACCCTTTGCCAGACAAGCTTGTAGTTTAGCTGCAGGTGCGAGCGCGAGACAATATTTATGAGTGGGTGCGAGTGAGACGGCATGATTAATGAATTATGCAAATAAATTTTTTGGTACAGATTTATATAACTAATCATTTAAGTGAATCTCAAAAACATCTGAAGAAAAGACATCCGATGCTACAACTAAATAAAATTGTTTTTAAATTTTAATTTATTCTATTATTAATTTAATTTAGTTGTAGCATCGAATGTTTTTCCTTCAGATGTTTTTGAGATTCAAATGATTAGTTATATAAATCTGTACCAAAAAATGTTTTTGCATAAGTCATTATAATCATGCCGTCTCGCTCGCACCCACTCATAAATACTGTCTCGCGCTCGCACCTGCAGCTAAACCAAAAGCTTGTCTGGCAAAGGGATGGCACTATCAAAAATGTCTGGCTAATGAGGAAACATTATGTATCTTATTATTACCTAAGTATCATATATAAAAATCAGCTTTTATACTATAACGTAAGTAGAATTACATATAATTTTATGAACATTAAGGGTGTCTGGCAAGGGGTTACCACTATAGTAAGTGTCTGGCAATAATGTCGTGATTTTTAATGATATTCTGAAGGTAATATCAAAAACTCACACTTTATAATTTGACGAAATTAAATCAGTATTTTACACCCCTTTGATACCGTTTACCTGCCAAAGCCAGGGTAACCCAAATTTCATAATGGTCCATCGTTCTTACCTGTGTTCGGAGCATGCGTAGACAAATTTGCAGCTTTTATAAAATAACGAAGGTCTGGGGTTTACGGGCTCTTAGACTATTATTAATTTCCTCTGAGGAAGTATGGCCATTCAAAATTGTGTCAAATTTCGGTATAATGCCTTAGCTTTTAGCAGTACCAGCTGTTTTATTTAAGAATTATGTTATTTATGTCGCCTGAGTTTATTTTTATTTGTTGCTTCCGAGTAGTATGAACTGAAATGTGGATACTTTTCTTTCTATAATTTTCTCTCAATATTTACAGTTACCGAAGGCGCAAACGACTTTTTGCGAAAGTTAAAATTGCAGTTTGCGGAGTGCAGAATGATTGAACATCTATTTAAAAATTGAACTAATAACACTGACCATTTAGAAATTTAACGATTGGCATGTGCATCGAAGAAATTTTTGGATGAAATACCCAATTATTCGATAGATTTTTAGTAGTGCTTTTCTGTCTGCTATTCTTCAGTTGAAAAAGTGTATATTTATTCAAAATTTTTAAATGATATATATTCGAATGTGTGTCTATTTTGACTGAATATTGATGGATTTTTCTTGATAATTGCAGTTACTGGACACCCTCCCGGTGTGCCAAGATTTTAATCGTGGCCAGTGTAACCGGCAAGCCTGCAAATTTGTACATCTACAGGAAGGTTAGTGAAAAACAAACCATACCACATTTTTGTATGTACTTTTCTTTCCCTGAAATTGTTTCCTATCTACATATATCAGCCGAAAAAAGGTGTGTTCTTATCAAATGAAGAATTTCTTTCATTGTGATACAATCCAAAACATTCTCAAAATGAATTGTAAGCAGAAATTATGCATTTTCTTTTACTCCTTCATAAAATTATATCAAATTTATTAAAAAATGCCCGCTAGGATTATTTTCGGATTGTTTAAACTATCAAATCTTTTTAATTCTTCGTTTAATTCGTGACAAAAAAAAACTTTTCTGCTTTTGTTCTGTGTGGAGCTCTGGTTTTATGTAAAAAATGAAACATGTTAACGTAGCTTCTCATCCACATAATGTGTTAATGAAGTAAGGACAAATACTCATTGAGATATTTAATTTCTTACATAAAAACTGTGGTCCCCCGAGAAGAAGGCACAAGAAATTTTTGTTTTAAATTAAACGAAGAATTCGATAATAATTGTTAGTTTTGAATAGCTCGGTGACGTACTACTTTTTTTACTTATTTTTGAGAGGAACTTCAACATTCAGTGTCTTGGAAACAATTCATTTCTGTACTTACCTGTATTTATGAGATTTTTTTTCCAAAAAATTCTCTGAGGAATCACCGTCTTAAATTGATCGGATCAATTCAGAAAACACCATGTATATGCTCATCTCGAGCAAAAAGAAAGAATTATCCTCAGTGAAGTTTTCACTGGTGTTTGAATTTTTTTCGAGTTGAAATTTTTCAAAGCTAAATTTAATTCTAGAATTTGGCTGCTGTTTCTTGGCCCAATATACATGAACAGTCATGAACATTCTATAAAATAATTGAGAAAGTAAGCATGAATTCATTACCTGAACCCAATAGTTTAAATAGTTCTACATGAAATTTATCAACAAACGCGTAAAAAAGATTCAGTGATTGCTTTATATCTACTCATTCCTTGTTATTTTATATTAATTTTTCGGTTCATTACTTTCGATCTTTTCATTTTTCTTAACATTAAAATCTGATCGATTCGTGAGCCAGTTTAATATTAGGAAGCTTCCTATTAATGCGTATTAGTATAATCAATTGTATCCCATAGATTATAATACTAACTAGATCGCGTACCTGTCAAAAATTTCGAGGCAAACGGCGGCCATTTGCAGTTTGGGGTGGATTTGAGAGGTGTCACTTTTTCTATGAATTGAAATATTAGAATTACCAATATTCCTTTATTTATTTTATTTCAACGAATTAAAATGATAGGATTACCAATATGTTTAATAACTAATCACAAGAATCGAAAATATTATAATTTTAATAGACCGAAATGTCAGAGTTCACAGAACACTAATATATAGAGTTCATTTTTCATCACTTCTTTCAATCAAAATTCGAGCTCAGATGGCATAAAACATCAAAATATTTGTGGTTCACCCCACACTGCAAATGGCGGCATTTGCCTCACATTTTTCTACGTGACAGTAAGGAAGTTCGACGTCCAGTTAGTATTATAGGTCCATGTTGTGTCCTGGGTTGGCTATGTCATTATGACATTACTTCATTATAGGCACAGCACTGATAATAGCTAACCGAGCAGTGACTCCTCTAGTTTTTCCACGAATTCCTTGGATCTAATTTGTGTTCGTTTACAGGAGAAGGGGTGGAAGTAGCGAATCACAGAGTGGCAGTATGTAGGACGCAGCCAAGGGCCAATGTACCCGGACAGTCTGTAAATACTACCACATACCGGTCGCGTTACCCCCGCACCTGTCATGGCCGCCCTAGCCTCCTACTTGTAGTAAGTCACAACGACACACCGTACCGATTTATTTATGTCAAGTTTGTATGATTATTGAAGAAAATATTAATTGATACTATATTGTTCCGTCATCAAATGACGAAAAAATTA
Source organism: Propylea japonica (assembly GCA_013421045.1). Lineage (NCBI taxonomy): Eukaryota > Metazoa > Arthropoda > Insecta > Coleoptera > Coccinellidae > Propylea > Propylea japonica. The sequence continues at coordinate 41,429,388 of CM024246.1, read as the reverse complement.
TTTGTTTTAATTAAGTTTTCGTTTTAATATTGTAGCGATTAATTAAGATATTAAAGTGAATGTGAACCTATGTGACGAAAGAAAATCGTTAGTAATAATCACAAAGATAACTATCAGAATTCAAGAAAATTCGATAATAAAGATAATTTCAAGAACAAAATAAAAAATTTAAATAAAGATAAAATAATAAAGATAAATTAAGTACGAAAATGCAAATACATAGTTTTAAATATGCCTCTAATCACATACGTAATCCCGAAAAATAAAAAAATATAAAGAAAGTTAATAAGCATAAAAACAAAACATGAATGAAAAAATTTTCAAAACGTGGAAATATTGTATATTTTTCTATCAATTCAGTGAAATGTTATTTAAAACCGTTTTTTCGTTGAATCAATCGATTTTCTGACGTCACATTCGTACAAGTCACCTCAGTGTTCTAAGTTTTTTAAACTTAAACTACCGCGGAAATCGACCCGAGGCAGAGGGCCATGAAAATAGTCGACTAAGATTTATCTGGAACTCAATTGTTTTCAGTTCCAGTGTGATCAAACTCACTGTGTAATTGTTTTTTTTTGACGTTTTTATATTTGCTGTGATTAAAGTGGTGTTGGATATTTTGAAGTGTGACATATTCTAAATCTGAAAGATTATTTTTTATATTTTACTAACTACATATTTAATTAACGTATAAACTTCGATCATATTGTAGTCCGGTCTATTTAGACCAAAAAATGAGAGTGAAGTTACATAGAGTCCAACAAGCTGAATTTCAGTGTAATTGTTCAAAATATAATTATAAACAATGTCTAGAAGTTCCCCATCATTCCCCTGCGAGGAAAAAAATTTTATTCGAGGTCAAATGTCAAAAAAATGATTTTTCGCGATTTTCAGCAAAACGGTAAGTTTTATCATAAAAGTACCTCAGACAAAAATTGTAGATCATAAAATTATCTATAAAAAATGTATCAATACTTTTTTCTTACGAGCCACCGTTTCTGAGATATAACGATTCAAAAAGTTATAAAAGTCGTTACCGTCATAATATGCACACGCTTCCACGCCACCTATGAGGTAGTGTACTTAGCGCGTAGTTATAACTTTTTGAATCGTTATATCTCAGAAACGGTGGCTCGTAAGAAAAAAAGTATTGATACATTTTTTATAGATAATTTTATGATCTACAATTTTTGTCTGAAGTACTTTTATGATAAAACTCACCGTTTTGCTGAAAATCGCGAAAAACTCATTTTTTTGACATTTGACCTCGAATAAAATTTTTTCCTCACAGGGGAATGATGAGGAACTTTTAGACATTGTTTATAATTATGTTTTGAACAACTTCACAGAAATTCAGCTTGTTGGGACTTTAGGTAACTTCGAATGTCTAAATAGACCGGACTATATTGCCTGAATGGTTTTTTTAGGAGAGAACGGTAATATCACGAACCTTGGGCTGATGATAGATATTGGTCTAGTCAAAATCAAGTATGTAGATTTTTTTAAGTAGTGTCCCTTCAATATTAATCTTAGGAAATTTACAGAATAATAGGTGCGTTTCCCTTTTACGGGAATAAAATTATCATTTTTCATAATCTTAAATTTAGCAGCCAGTCCATAGCTGATAATGTGTCGTGACGTTATTTTTACACGTTTAACGTGACAATCGGATATACAGAGATTTTAATACTCAAATTGTATTCATCGAATAAACTAAGATACCGCTTCGGTTCGATATCTTTAAGTTTGTAGACTAAGTAATCTACGTCCAGATTTCAAACAACGTAACATTTTTTTTCTTGTAAATCGCAAAGTTTCAAATTTTCCGACATGTTAGTTCACTTTACACGATAGTGCTTATAGCTGAGAATAAACGATTCGAAATGACTCTATTTGTCGCAAAATAATCGAAAAACGTCTTAATTTCGTTGTCACAACTTGACAGGAGAATGTCTTGATCTTGTTATCATAATTTGAACTTAAAATATGAACTGAGGAAGTCATTTGAAGACTGCCATTTTCACGCCAAAACTGTCTACTGAGCATAGATTTATACTACTAGTATTAAGGCTCTAAAAAGGGGAGTATACCAGACAGCCATGCTGGGTCCAACCACAGACTCTAAAATTACAGAACAATTCGAATGAAATGAAATCTGTAATCAAATGAGGTTTTAATCCTGAATTTGCGAGTGATCTGTAATTTTAGAGTCTATGGTTGGACCCAGTCAGCCTGTCTGGCATACCTATCTTTCTAGTGCTCTACTAGTATTATAGGTCCATGCTACTAAGTCATAAAGTCACAGAGAAATCATTGACTATATTAAAGTCTCTGCTAGGTCTCTTCGAAATCTTGGGATCAAAAAACTCCACCCCAAAATGCCTAGTCAAATTGATATCTATGTCACCAGAATACATTCCGAAAAGTACCAATGCTATGACATTTTTCTCACAAAAACACCTGTGATTGGGAAAATGTATTTTGGATAAAAAGCGCATTCTAACATGAATGTAATGAGAATGCAACATCGCTGAACTGCTTGATGTTAACTGAGCTTTTGGCTTTACAAAATGACAGAATGCAAAGCTATCGTTTGGCGACAAGTATTATCATTTCGAAGGATTTATTTTCGATGTTTTGAATAGAAAACTTGAGTATTGAAATTGAGTCAAATGTTCCTCTTTAACGTATAAGTAAAAGTTCCACAATTCAAGTTAATGGTATCAACGGGCAAGATGTAAGTTGTGATATTAGTCGATCTGCTGAAATTTTAAACATTGTACATAAGTAATGTTGACACATTTACAAACACTCGAAATATAGGAGTTGTGAATAATGTCTGTCTAGTATTATAATGGTAAATGCCAAGCCCAAGGAAGACTTATAGTATGGAGTATACACTTATTTTGATAAAATTCCGTAATTTCTTATGATGTGTAGCCTTAGGAACCGTTGAACATTAATTGTCTTGGACAATCAAAAGAAGCTTCAAACACTGTTATCTCATAAGCGTCCGTTCTTGGGCTACCTTTTGGCATTTATCAGAATCTTTCCCTTAATACCATGTGTTATAGTGAGAGATCTCACCTGACAGAGCACAATCATCAGGTCTCTGATCTGCTTGTATAGATAAGTTGCGTCATTTTGCTGCATTAGCTCTTCTTTGGATTGCGCTGTTCTTGACCCCCTGCCACACCCCGCTGGTTATCGGTTTACCCAACTTAACATTTTCAGAAAAGATCTCTATAAACCATAGATTGCGCCACTGTGAGCTTAGACTGAAAGTTGGATATCATTCATAATAGATACGAAAAGAAATATAATGAACTAAAAGAAAAAGTAAAGCATTTAGACTAGAGAAACCTCAAAGAGCTCTTAGAAATATTCGAGTTGCATCATCACCTGTCAAGTTTCTGTCCACTAGTTCACTATAAGGTGGAATCCATTCTGACCCAATTCTGGGAATTGAAATAAGCCCATTTGGTGTAGACAGGTGTGACATCTTAGTTTCTGAACGTTTGTTCATTCCTAAATATCTGCCCTTACTAGCTGACTGAATAGAATGAAAATGTGCTAGTTGGTTAAGTCGTACAATCTCAAAGACAATTAAAGTGAACCCTTGCTATATTATCATTGTACTCGTAGTCCATAGTTAGCATAACCTAGAATAATTTCTTCTAACATATAATGTTACATTAACTTGCATGCCCCTAGATCAAGCATTGTGTCTCCTGTACCCTTATGTAATTGTAGATTGACCCACCGTTTTGTGACACTCATTTGATCATAAGTATAACGTTGTCGTTAGTTTTTCGTTTCGTGAAATCCCTCGGCTTCATTTTTCTGCTTAGCTTCTTTCAATCACTCTAAGATCATGACAAATTGTTTATAACTGTTAGTGAAGTAATGAAGAGGAAAACGACGTTCTAATCCATTTTGGCTTCCATATTGTACTACTACTGTTTAAATCATAAAAACGTTTTCCTCCAAATTTCGGTTAAATTTTTATTATCTATGTATAGTTGTTGTTGATGATGAATTGAATCAAACAAGTTTCGGAAAAACTTTTACACAGTTAAACATAAAATATATATTAATTTTTTGAATGATAGCTATGACATATATGCTGCAAATGGAAAATGAAAAAACACCAAGTCTATCGAAATTTCATATGATCCTGACAATACTATCACGTTTTTGTTTCATGGCTTTTGTGTTATATCTAACGGCTTTTTTGATGTTATTCTTCAAACTACTTGGTCTTATTCGGACTAAACATCGATATGACGCGTTGTGAATTTTTTCTGTTTGCTTTTTCAAATCCGGCAGAAATTTGAGTGTTAAAGAGTTTATAGTTTCAAGATTCGACATGAAGAAACTAGATTTGATACAACAATCTTCATGCACTTGTAAAAAGCATTTCGCTTCCAAATTCTTGTGCTATTTGCTTTTTTGCTGATGTCCATATATTCTGCGCTTACAACAGAAGAAATTAAAGTTCTAGTATCTCTTGACTATTGTTATTTTATAACTGATTATAAAACCTGTTGCCTGTCAATATCGTGTAGGTAGTTTTGAAATTGAATATATTTTTATATTTTATGTATTTTGTTGATTTTTATTATTTTTGTTATTTTGTAATAAATGTTGTATGACATATTGGAATGTTGAGTTTTAAAATGTTTTTCATTGTACGATATGTTTCAAATACGGTATAACTGTGGTTTCCATTTGGCATTATGAATTTCGAAAAAATGTCCATTGATATTTTGCAATATATGGCTCTAAAATGCAAATTGCAAAGCAAACGGAAGTGATATGATGCAACGAATTTGTTTCGAATTTTCCCCTCTACTGTTTGTTATTATGTTTCTTCGATGAAAGTGAAACTTTCTTAGTCCTTTTTAGTTGTTTGTTAAATTGTTAGTCGTCATTGATATTCTAATATGTCACTTTCAACGACATAGTTGTTCTGTGGGATTTTCTTACTCTGAACTTTTGAGCAATTTGGGTTTAGCCTGTAGTTGAAACAGGCTATTCCTAAACTTAGATTGTTAATGAAAATATTTAAAACACCTAAAGAAATTACCTGAAATAACTGAATGAATTTTTGCGAGCCATGTTATATGAACATTTTTTGTACGTTTGATGACATTCAGTACGAATATTTGTAATTATATATAAATATATATCTTCGATTGTAAACATAGGGGTTCTTATTTCTTTCATTTTATCAACAACAATTTGTGATATATTTGTAATTTTATTCAAGTCACATCATGAAGCAAATAGTAGTTTCTAATTTATATCAGACCAGCCCCCATTCGTATTATGTATATCGTCTTTTTTTCTGAGACATAATAGATTGGGCAGTTGAAAAAATCACTTCATCTAAGTTCCTCGTTAATATAATAATTTCCCCATGCAGATGAGCTGGTTTTGTAATTATATATAATGGTTTAATTTAATTTTTACAATAATCCTGTTTAAGGCATGGTTGTTCAGAAATAAGGAGAACAAATTTTGAAATGAAATATTGACAAATTATTTTTCGAAAGGTATAAAGATTATTATATAAATTATAAATATATATGAATATTTAAGTAAGGTACTATTTAACATATATGTGACAAAACTATGAAAATATATGCATGAATACTTCCACTTTTTTCATTATATCCTAAAATATTCTCCTTATTATTGAATGAAAGAATGACATGTAAGGGGGATTAAAATTCTTGGTTTTTGAGGGGCCATATTATGTAATATGACTCTCTTGAAACTTGTTGATTATGGCTGTTTCTTGTCATTTTGAATCAGCAGATGCCCTCCTACATGTCTGTTGATGGGGTGTGTGAACTGGACCCTGATGAAGTGGATGATACTTGTTTAGTCTTTTCAGTCCTGTAAATTTACTTTTTGTGTGCCATACCTATCAATATGGGGAAATAACGAATATATTTGAACACAAATGAATTACATTCTGATCAGTCGTTTCATCAGGCTCTTATGTTCACAATATGTCTTATAGACATGAAAACTGATTATTGTTTATTTTTAATTAGGAATAGTAATAAACTAATGATGTGATGATGATCGTTAGATCATACAACAGGGGTTTATCAAACCCTCATTTTCTGAATATAGTAGAGTTAATAAAATCATTATGTGAAAATTTCATTTGTGGTTTTTATTCTTCCTCCCCTTTCAAATTCAACTGAAAATCATTATGATACTACAGTCAAACATTTTTGCTTTCATAAAAAAACTCTCCTCAATTCGAAAAGTGAATTTCGATCTGTCATTCTTGAGTACCTACTTTTAATTCAATGAAAACCAACCTCACCTTACCTAATCCAATGAATCTAACCTTACTTAACCTTTACCTAATTCAATTGAAGTACACTGCTCAACAATTAATAGAGATCACTTACTTGTTCTAAATTTATTTCTGAAATATTCGCTCCAAGATTATAAATTTAGTCAGGTATCAGAGTATTTTCAGTTGATAATATGGTTCACTTGAGAAAAGAATGAAAAAATGGAAAGTTGGAGAGAAAAAAAAATTTATTACAAACTCAAAATTCTGTGTTTGAATAACATAAAAATTTTATGATGAAACCACAAGAAGGCTGAAGTTTCGGTTAAGCTAGTACCTAGTTGGTCCCCCACGAGCTCGTCTCAAGCATTCTACCCTACGAGGCATACTTTCGATAAAACGATTTATGAAATTTTGGGGCAAATTCGTCCAAATATCCCGTAACCATAAGAAAGGTCCTCCAGGTTATTGATCGGTTGTTCTGAGGTTGACAATTGTCTAGACATCTCAGACCAGACATGTTCTATGCAATTCATTTCTGGAGAGCGAGCTGGCCAGTCCATCCTATCAATAGCATGAGTTTCTAGCGCTTCATTAACCAGACGACTACAGGACGGGCATTATCGTCAATTAAAATGAAATTCTCGCCCACGGCAGCCGCAAACGGAACAATTATGGGTTCAATAATCATATCGTGATATTTCTGGCTGGTCATGGTGGTGTTCTGCAGAACAACCAACTCTGTGTTAGTTCAAACAAATGCCTCCCCATACACATAGAACCTCCGCCAAAAGCTGTTGTGGGTGCCATAAACTGTTCTGCATACCTTCGACCTCTTTCCCTCCAAGCAAGAATACGTCCATCGGAGTTGACCAAACGAAATCTAGACTCATCCGTAAATAGACATCGGCTCCAATCTTCAAGTGTCCAATTGCGGTGCTCCTAAGCCCATTGCCGTCGATGTCGATGAACCCGGTGTTCCCTATTCAAACGGGGATGTTGTACCCTCCTACGTGCTCTCAAACCACGAACATGTAGTCGTCGTCTTACAGTCTGGTTCGAAATTAGAACTCCTGTTGCAACTCTCAGTAATCTATTGAGCCGCGACGCCAGGTAAGTGGGATTTCTCCTAGCATTGACCATTGAGAAGTTTCCATTTTTTTCTCAAGTGAAACATATTATCAACTGAAAATACTCTGATATCTGACTAAATTTATAATCTTGGAGCGAATATTTCAGAAATAAATTTAGAACAAGTAAGTGACCCCTTTCAATTGTTGAGCAGTGTATTTGAAAAATGCACCAACTTGAAGATGAATTTTTTGTTTTTTTCATCATAAAACGAAACTACATGTAGATAACGCCTACAACTTTACTTGGTCCGAAAAAATTGTATTTTTTTTATTAATCACTAGTCTTCTACTAGTTTTATTCTTTTTGAAAGATTGAATTCGTAGCTATGAATAGAAATATTGAACATTGAATTTGGCCTACTTTTTCAAATTGCCATTTCATGACGCAATAATTAATGTTCGATTCACAACCAATTCTGCAGTCAATGATAATTAAATATTTCAAGTAGTATTCAATAGAATATTTTCATTGGTTGAAAGTTAATCTGTAGGTCGAATTTCTAAAAAAATGATTCAAGCCTCTAGTTGTTTGATATCGGGGATAATGAAAGAAAAACTCATAGATCATGTTTTTTTCAATTAAAATTAAGTGAGAACGTCTATTTACAAGTCTTTCGTAACAGAACATCTGTTTTTCTTCTTATCACTAAAACTACAATAAATTACTTTTTGACGGAGAAACCATCTCCGGTGGGATCCAAAATCCATGGATAGTTGTTGGGGCATTCCATGCAAGTGAACAACCTCAAAGTTTCACCAGGAAGTTCTCTGGTGTGCAAGGCGCAGGAGTTAGGTAGAGAGCAGTAGGGTTGAGACTTAACATCACATTTTTCCTTCCATTCAGCGAAATCCCTGAGTCCGTTGATTTCTGTTGGATTCTGCATCCATTGGATAACTTGAAGATTGGTTACGAAGTAGACATCGTTTCTGGCAAGCATCTCTTCGATGAACTTGATGAGTTCTTCCTTAAGTTCCTTCTTGCTCTTCAACCAGGATGCACCGAAGTGAAGACCCAAAGGAGCACGGTTGCTGTTCAAATGACGGAAGAAGTTATGTCTTAACAACCTGGCGAATTGTTCTCCGGTTTGAATGTTAGAACAGGAGTCTACCATGTGACAACCTGGCAGAGATTCATCGAAAGTAGGGTCGTCACGTCTGTCCAATTCGTTCATGACTATTTCCCATACAGGGTGGCTTCTACTGGGACAGTTGTGAGCGTTACCATTACACTTGTGTGGCATTCTGAAGTACAGGGTGTAAGGCCAGATAGGAACTCGTCCAAGAGAGGCAGTGATTGAAGCATCGTATACGAAGAACTGATCAGCCATCATCTCGAATTGCTTGTTACCACTTACCCTCAAGAAAGGTGCTCTCATACCATTGATAGAACCATCAGAAATATTAGCAAAACTGACAACATTGCGTATCAATCTGACAATAGAATAAACGACATAACCTAAAATTTTAATATACACAGTGGAATATGCCAAATTATCATGGCCAACCGACGGCTCAAACTTTCGTGACAGACTATAGATAATGTATACAAATTTACTTGGTCCCATAAAATTATATTTTCCTCATGAATCACTGGTTTTTTCTTAGTTTACCTTTTTTGAGTGATTTAATTCGTAGCTATGAATAGAAGTATTGAACGTTGAATTTGACATAATTTTTCAAATTGCCATTTCTTGGCGCAACAAGAAATGTTCGATTCACAACCAATTTTGCAGCCAATAATTAAATAGTTCAATAGAATATTTTCCTTGGTTGAAAGTTAATCTGTAGGTCGAATTTCTAAAAGATGAATTCAAGTCTCTAGTTGTTTGATATTGGGATAGTGAAAGAAAACCTCATAGATCTTTTGTCATGTTTTTTTCAATTAAAATTAAGTGAGAACGTCTATTTACAAGTCTTTCGTAACAGAACATCTGTTTTTCCTCTTATCACTAAAACTACAATAAATTACTTTTTGACGGAGAAACCATCTCCGGTAGGATCCAAAATCCATGGATAGTTGTTGGGGGCATTCCATGCAAGTGAACAACCTCAAAGTTTCACCAGGAAGTTCTCTGGTGTGCAAGGCGCAGGAGTTAGGTAGAGAGCAGTAGGGTTGAGACTTAACATCACATTTTTCCTTCCATTCAGCGAAATCCCTGAGTCCGTTGATTTCTGTTGGATTCTGCATCCATTGGATAACTTGAAGGTTGGTAACGAAATAGACATCGTTTCTGGCAAGCATCTCTTCGATGAACTTGATGAGTTCTTCCTTAAGTTCTTTCTTGCTCTTCAACCAGGAGGCACCGAAGTGAAGACCCAAAGGAGCACGGTTGCTGTTCAAATGACGGAAGAAGTTATGTCTTAACAACCTGGCGAACTGTTCTCCAGTTTGGATGTTAGAACAGGAGTCTACCATGTGACAACCTGGCAAAGATTCATCGAATGTAGGGTCGTCACGTCTATCCAATTCGTTCATAACTATTTCCCATACAGGGTGGCTTCTACTGGGACAGTTGTGAGCGTTTCCGTTACACTTGTGTGGCATTCTGAAGTACAGGGTGTAAGGCCAGATGGGAACTCGCCCAAGAGAGGCAGTGATTGAAGCATCGTATACAAAGAACTGATCAGCCATCATCTCAAACTGCTTGTTGCCACCTACTCTCAAGAAAGGTGCTCTCATACCATTGATAGAACCATCAGAAATATTAGCAAAACTGACAACATTGCGTGAAAATCTGACAAGAAAATAAACGACATAACCTAAAATTTTAATATACACAGTGAAATATGCCAAATTATCATGGTCAACCGACGGCTCAAATTTTCGTGAACGGACCATAGATAATGTCTACAAATGTACTTGGCCCTATGAAATTATATTTTTTCTATTAGTCATTAGTCTTCTCCTAGTTTTACCTCTTTTGAATGATTGAATTCTTAGCTATGAACAGAAGATTGAACGTTAAATTTGGCATACTTTTTCAATTTGCGATTTCTTGGCGCAATAATAATTCACAACCAATTCTGCAGCCAATAATTAAATATTTCAAGCAGTATTCAATTGAATATTTTCCTTGTGAATCTGTAGGTCGAATTTCTAGAAAATCATTGAAGTCTCTAGTTGATTGATATTGGGGATCATGAAAGAAAAACTCATAGATCTTTTGTCATGTTTTTTTTTCAATTAAAATTAAGTGAGAACGTCTATTTACAAGTCTTTCGTAACAGAACATCTGTTTTTCTTCTTATCACTAAAACTACAATAAATTACTTTTTGACGGAGAAACCATCTCCGGTGGGATCCAAAATCCATGGATAGTTGTTGGGGCATTCCATGCAAGTGAACAACCTCAAAGTTTCACCAGGAAGTTCTCTGGTGTGCAAGGCGCAGGAGTTAGGTAGAGAGCAGTAGGGTTGAGACTTAACATCACATTTTTCCTTCCATTCAGCGAAATCCCTGAGTCCGTTGATTTCTGTTGGATTCTGCATCCATTGGATAACTTGAAGGTTAGTTACGAAGTAGACATCGTTTCTGGCAAGCATTTCTTCGATGAACTTGATGAGTTCTTCCTTAAGTTCTTTCTTGCTCTTCAACCAGGATGCACCGAAGTGGAGACCCAAAGGAGCACGGTTGCTGTTCAAATGACGGAAGAAGTTATGTCTTAACAACCTGGCGAATTGTTCTCCAGTTTGAATGTTAGAACAGGAGTCTACCATATGACAACCAGGCAATGATTCATCGAATGTAGGGTCGTCACGTCTATCCAATTCGTTCATGACTATTTCCCATACAGGGTGGCTTCTACTGGGGCAGTTGTGAGCGTTTCCGTTACACTTGTGTGGCATTCTGAAGTACAGGGTGTAAGGCCAGATGGGAACTCGTCCAAGAGAGGCAGTTATTGAAGCATCGTATACGAAGAACTGATCAGCCATCATCTCAAATTGCTTGTTACCACCTACCCTCAAGAAAGGTGCTCTCATACCAATGATGGAACCATCAGAAATATTAGCAAAACGTTCGATGATCAACCTTGCACCTGCCATCTCAGCTAACCAATCGTCGTAACTTCCTTGGGACCAGTAGTTTGGATCGTCCTTGGCTGTCAGGGAGAAGACACCGATCTCGTGACCACGTCTGTGTAAATCTTGGACAGCAGAATAATTAGTGTATTTGTGGGATACGAAGAAGCTACCCTTAATTTGGCAACCGTTGGGGTTTGTACGTTGACCATTGAAGATTTCTTCGTAGAGATCTATGTTATCGATGTTGATAGCTCCATTGAAGGTAATGGTGATCATTTGAGGTACATTGGCTGGTTCAAGAGCTCCTGGAATTCTAGTTCCGTCAGCTGAGCAGAAACAGTCTGGTAGAACGCACTGAGACTGGTCACAATCTGGTGCTCTGTTGGGATCAGTGTCGACGGCTAGAAGAGAAATAAAGTTAAAGAAAAAATTTACACTACTGGAAAAAATTAAAGGATCAAAAAAAATTCCGAATTTTTCGGCAATTTTCAACATGACGTAACTTTGAGAGGAATGGTCGTACAAAAATTAAAAAATAAAGGAATTGTAGCTCCAAGTGTCTAGTTTTTGGATTAGAACTTCAAAATTTTTAAGTTTCAGTGGTTTTCGAGTAATGATAGAAAAATCAGCAACAAAAATTCTCAAAATTTTACCACTTTTTTTCTTGTTTACGAGCATGGAAATTTTATTTTTGCATAATCATTATGATCATGTGATACTTTGTTAATTCAACTTCAATTTATTTTTTTATTGACCTCAATACGTCCACTTCTCGCCGAGATATCGGTCTTCAAATGGAAAAGGTTCCATTTGTCTTTGATTATCGATTTTTCAGCAACTAATGATCGCACAGAAAAATGAAGGAGGGTTTCAAGACCTTAAATAAACTCCCATTAATGAACAACCATTGCTTATTCATAGAAATTTTTTTTCATGTCGCATCAATATAAAAATTTAACAAAAAAAGGGCTTTTGGTGGTTTCTTGGAAAATCTACCGCTGGATCGAAAATGTTGAGGAAACCAATAATGTTAAGTGTGACTTTCACAGTTCAATATGTTGATAAAAACCTTACGAAGAGCCAACTCAATCCAGCGAGCCGTTTTTTTGTTTGACTCGATTGAATTTTTGAAAAAAAATAAGGATCACGTTTTTTGCTCTGAGAAGCTCATAATCTTTAAAAAAGGCAAAAAAGAATTTTCTCGAGCTTTTTCCACATTTTAATTGCAGATAATACATAAATTTCGAAAGAAGAAAAATAAAATAAACTAACAAAAAATGAAATTTCTATTTATTTAATAACGGATATTGCCACCCATGTTTTCAATAATGGCTCTCAAACGTTCAGCCATGTTAATCCATTTGAAGACCGATATCTCGGCGAGAAGTGGAAGTATTGAGGTCAATAGAAAAATGAATTAAAGCTGAATCAACAAAGTACCTCATCATTATAACGATTATGCAAAAATAAAATTTCCACGCTCGTAGACAAGAAAAAAAAGTGGTAAAATTTTGAGAATTTTTTGTTGATGATTTTCCTATCATTACTCGAAAACCACTGAAACTTAAAATTTTTGAAATTCTAATCCAAAAACTAGACACTTGGAGCTACAATTTCCTCTTTTTAAATTACTTGCACGATCATTTCTCTCAAAGTAACGGCATGTTGAAAATTGCCGAAAAATTTGGAATTTTTTTTGATCCTTCAGTTTTTTCCAGTAGTGTATAAAAACACAGTCAAATCTTTTCTGAACACGATGTTTCTAGATACTCACTGCAAGCGTTCTCGTCAGATCCATCTTTGCAGTCGGGTTTTCCATTACAGAAAAGTTCTTTGTCAATACATTCATCATCTCCACATGCTAATTTTCCTTCTGTACAGAATGGTTCATCTGTTTTGAAGTTGGGAAGTACCTTTCTAGGTTCTAAAATTCAATGAGAAGATCAGAAAAGTTATAAGATAACAAAACTTGCCTTATACGTTTGAATACGTTTCTAGATATTTACAGTCCACCTACAATACCTTAGTTGATTGGCGTTTTCAATATACAATATTTACAGTACCCGGATATCGTCGTTGCTGTATAGAAAGTAGATAAACCAATGAAACGGTTTGTTTTTTAGTCACTAGGAACATAAATACATGAATGAAATATGATAAGAACTAAAAAAGTATCAAAAAGTGAAAAAAATGATCAGGAAGATCACTAACATATCAAGATGAAATAAAAGAAAAAAATGAAATGAAAAACGAAGAACTAACATTAACATAAATGATAATAGGGTTGCGTTAGTCACATGTTCATGTTTTCAGATTGGAAATGAGATATTCTGGAAAATTGAAGAATGAAAAAAATTTGAAGACAGATGGTTGTTCAATGGAGTATTTTCAGTGCTGAAAGAATATTGGACGAGAAGAAAAAATTTTTTGCAGCAATCAGGACTAGTTTTCTAGACATAATTTCTCAGAAGAAAATGAATTCACGAGTTTGAGTTTTAGCCATGCTGCGTTATTTGAAATGTGAAAAAAAATTGTTAAAGATTTCAGAAAAAATATGTTCATATCAAGAAATATAACCAAGAGTAGATACATATAAAAGATACGTGCAAAAACAAAAGACACGAAAAATATACAAAGAAAGTTACATGCATTCACAAATAAAAAAATCCACCAATATATGTTAGTAAGTGTGCACATGCAAAGTTTCAAATATGTAATCAAATTCTTTGAAAATTCATATCAATTTTTTGAAAGAGAAAATGATCACATATTTGATGGTGATAAAAGACAGCAGTGAGTAAAGATGAGCATCTACTTTCTATTTCAACCAATCGTGCACAAAGTTCTACTTGACCAAATAAAGCAGTCAAGAGCGTAGCGTATCTACTTTTCTTGTCAAATTGACTTTCTTTACAGCTCAAATTTTATTTTTTCCAGTGTGCACCTGAAACCATATTTTTTTTACAACACCCTCGAGCCGTGACTTACTCTCGAGCTTGTCACAGTTAGTGACTTTGCCTTTCCAGTCACACGTCTGCTTATCGATGTCAAACGCCAATCCACTGGGACAAGTAATTTGTTTTAGACCGGATCTAGTACACCTGCACGTTGAAATTGACATTATTGCTAAGTGGTTTTTACCGAAAAATTGGCGACACCACTAAAAATGCTTCAAAAAGGTAAAAAAAGGCCAGATTTGTGACATTTTTAGCTTCGGTGATTCAAGTGTAACGAAGATGAAGCAAATTAGGTATTATCGCCAATTCTTCCTTGACTTACTTTCTAATTTATCACAATTTTTAACATGTGTTTTCCAGTCGCATGTTTGCCTGTCGACGTCAAATGCTAGACCTGCTGGGCATTTCACCGACGCCAATCTTGTGGCACCATTGTTATCACTATTTTTATCACACCTATATGATGAAAAAATTGATCAACATCGTCTCAAAACATTGAAGAAATATACAGGGTGTTTCCTAAACATGTGGCAAAATTCAGGGGATTGTTCCTTGGACTATTCTAAGAATATTTTGTCCTTTGATGATTTTTGAAAAACCTCTTTGTTTCGAAGGTACAGGGAAAACAAAATTTTAGATAATAACATTTTATTATGAAAAATTACATGAAAATTTAACTTAACCTAAAAAAAATGTTGAAAATGACCACCTTTAGCCAAAAAAACGATTTCAAATGAAAACCGTGTTTAATCTGTATTCCTTTACCATCTGAACTTATCAATTTTAAGTCAAAAAACTGGCCGTTTTTAGTAATTGGAATGTTGTTAAACAAATTTAAAAATAAATTGAACCTACTTAGTAACACAGTGCGGTACGCATTTTTATTTAAACTATTATTAATTTTAAAAATATGAAAAATGTTGTTCGCCCTGTATCTTCGAAACAAAGAGGTTTTTCAAAAATCATCAAAGGACAAAACATGCTTAAAATAGTCCAAGGAACAACCCCCTGAATTTTTGCCGCATGTTTAGGAAACACCCTGTAGATAAAGAAAGCTGAATGAATCCTTTTGGGCTTCGTTGTACTGGAGTGACAGTTTGACAGTTGACTTTTGACGTTTTCCTCTTAGTCCAAGGTTTGTTTTTTCTTACCTAACTACATCTCTACAGTCTCCATCTGTTGATAATCTGAAGTATTCATCTGCTGGTCTGTTTTCACATAGTTCTTCTGCTGTTGGATCACCTTCTACTTGATCCTCGTCTTGTGCATAAGCTAAAAGAAAAACATAGGTACGTTAGATTCTAGGTAGTTGCTAAAAGAAGCAATTCATACGAAGAGCATTCTCAAATACAGGGTTTTCCAGAGGAACTTGTTGGGTAATTCAATAAAAAACAAATCGATTAAATTGATTGATTAATTAATTTCTCCATCATCCAGTACAAAATTCAAAGTTTATGTTTAGAGAGTTAAGAAGAGTATCCATTATTGCCAACACTCTAAGTTAATCGATTAAGGAAATATCGAACAACAATCCAGCATTTCGTTAGGTATGCTTTTCTACAATTGGAACAAAGCCCAGGGACGATCTCAAAAACATGTGGTTTCAGATATACCCATGAAAAAATCACAGGGGGTTGAATCCCCCTGCCAATAATTATCAACGATATTTGAATACGTTGCCTTCAATTGAATTTCTGAATCAGCAAGTCCCCGTGTTCTATCATCTATAAACTAAGCCTAAATATCTCTTTTGAGATTCCTGAATTTCTATTCTATATTCCTATAATTTGTTCTGAAAATACATTCTTGGATTTCAAGCATTTTCACACTAATTTCAATATTTTCCATTGCAAATATTCTTCTTTTACTTTACCAGCAAATTTACAGGAATAAAATGGAATGTATCGTAAAGGGTTTTCCAATAAGAAGTGTTATTTTGATATTCAAAGAGAAATGCCACTTTTCAATTTAAATGATCAGATCTTTATTTCATTATAAAGAAGAAGCTATGCCGTTAATAATGGAAAATAACATCAGGCAAATGAAAACCACGACCACGCTTACAGGACCATATCCTCTTAATGAAATTTTCCATAACCAAATCGCAAAGTGGCTGCCCTATGTCCTCGATAGCCTCACGAATTTCATCTTCGAGGTATTGAATCGACGCTGGGCTATTGGCGTAAACCTTCTCTTTCACGCGGCTCCAAGGAAGAAGTCGTAAGGTGTTAAATCACAAGATTTCGGTGGCCATTTGTGATCACCTCTTCAAAAGAGGTCCGGAAACTTTTTCCGCAAAAGATCAATGGTTTCGTTGCTCGTGTGGCACATAGCGCCACAGCTCGAATTTTTCCACCAATTTCTTCATTGCAGTCCGACAAGGTGTTTCATGAAGACCTAAAAATGTTTTACGAACCGTCTCCGCCAAATTTTCACCATTTTCATAGTGAATTTTAATAATTTCAATGCGTTCTTGAAGCGTGTATCGTTCCTTTTTTATTAATGGCGTGGTTACTACTTGTCAAATGTCAATAAATGACAGTTTGAAAAGTGATATCTACCGAAATAGCGGGCTATCCAAAATAACAATTCTTATTGGAAAAACCTTTATATTCCTTCAATTTGCTGTGAAAAGGCATTTTTTGATTTCAAGATTTTCATCTAGAAATATTCAAAAACTAAACTTCAATGTCTTGAAATTGAAAGATTGATTCCTGCTGAGTAATCCAAATTAATTCTTTGAAAACACCCTGTATAAGAAAGAGAGCTCAGTCTATCGTTTTGTCAGGCCTTGATATAAAAGGTAGAATATAAATTACGTAAGTCATATTCACCAGGAAGTTAACGCTTGTATTCTACCTTTATAACAGTAAAAACAATCACTTTTCTGTCTTGCCCGCTCGTTGGGGTCTCCAACATCAACACCATGAATGTTAACTAATTTTCGTCGACTGAAATGGTACTCAAAACACGACAACTTCCCATGCAGGAAGTGATAGAAAATTATTTCTTAGATTGACTACCGTTCGGTAGAAAAATGTTACACAAAAAAAACTAATGACCTGCCAAAACATCAATTAGATTGCTATAATGGAAGAGCTTGAAGAAGATAGTTATTTGAACTGGTTATTGCTCGAGTTACAAGAAATTTAATGGCCCCTTCGGAGTCAGTGAAGCCTGTGATGGAAGTTGGCAGTATGTTTTTGTGTCACACTTTCTCTTCATAAGAAGTATACAGGCAAATGGCAACGAAAACCGAACACCTATTATTATTTATATAACAATCTCCTCAATGGATTCAAGCTTTGATCTGTTGTGCAGTCTTCTGAAAATGTTGTCAATATTTTTCAAGAAATACAGGGTGTTCCTAAATTGAACGTACAAACGAAAATGGGTGATTCCTTAAGTGAGTTTAAGAAAAAAAGTCCCATAAACATGGGGTCGCAAAAGTTTCGTTTTGGAGATACAGAGTGTTGAAGTTTGAATTAATTTCAAGTTTTTTTCTCATAGTATCTATACTTACTTCACAAGATATTCAACTGAATTTGGCATAGATATCACATTTGAGAGTTCTCACCACGTGACATGGCAATTTCGATGAAAGATCTACAGGGTGATATTTTTTCTGGACACTGTCACCTGTTCTTTTGCAGAACTTTTTTTGGCGAGCAACTGTTAATTTGAAGAAATGTGAAAGAAGCTTTGTTCTTATACTAAACTTTTCGGTCTCTTGTAGTTTTATGGTATCTACCAACGATTTCGAGAAAAAAAAATTTTGAACGATTCTCTCGAAATTCTCGTAACTATGATAGGAAGGCCAGTTTGTAATCTCTGGTGAATGAATTCAGTGCCAGTTTGGACACATCAAATTATTGAACGTTTGTTTTTTCAAAAAGTAGAGGTGGTTGGATTTGTTGCTATTTATTTTTTTGAATGTAGTTAGACTTCTATTTTCATTACGATTTTTATGACTGTCACAACAATATTTGATCAGAAATTAGAACTTCAACACTCTGTATTTCGAAAACGAAACGTTTGCGACCCCATGTTTATGGGACTTTTTTTTCTCAAACTCACTTAATGAATGTCCCCTTTCGTTTGTACGTTAAATTTAGGAACACCCTGTATTTGTCGCAAAATTGTTTGGATCGAAATAAATATCTGAAATTTTTTCAAGGACAGTTCTTTTGCTTATGAATTTGATGAATTCAGTGGATTTCAGCTTGATCTAATTGATATTTTCTGAATTATTCGAAAAAATAGATCAGTTTTATTCTGTCTGAGACATTGGGAAAACGAAATTCCGAATATCCATAATTTATGGAATACCCTGTGTCATAATCCTTTCGAGAGTTATCGTGTTTACGGCTGGACGGACGGCCCTACGGACATAATTGAATTTGACCGTGGATCAACATCAGTGAGTCGAACCTTATCATCGAGATCATTTCGGCTCAAAATTCGTAAATAACAGACATTTGGGCAGAACGATATAGCAACTAGAACTAGCGCTCAAATAGTTGTTCTTGAGTAATAAAACGCATAAATAGAAATATCACTAATCATAAAAACTTGAAGCTTTGGCAGCTAAAATGAAATGAAGATGTAAAAAACTCAATCAAAAATTCTTCTTGGAGCATAATTTTTTTTTCTAAGATTCGAATTATGGTTTTGAACTAGCTATTCCCAATCGAAGGAAGACATGATAGAAATTTATACAGGGTGTCCAGGAAATTGTGATAGATCTCTTGGATTCAGATAAAACATAAAAAAAAGATGACAAGTTACCATAATTTTTTTTCTAGCTACCCTCCCTATCAAGATACGACCTCCTTAATGACGCTACTGTAAATTCATTTTAGTGGAATAAATTTCAATTACTGACTTTTTTCATTATTTGTTTCGAAAACAGTTCATTTTATCGACACTGAACAAGAGTATCCTTTCTTTAGCTTACTGTTCAAGGTATCCAAATTTGTTTTTTAGCACCTTATCATACAGGGTGTTAAAATGTAAGCATTAAATGTACAACCCAGTCCGCCCCTGGTAAACTGAAGAAGCTAATTGAAATTTGAGTGCGGTGATTTAAGAGGTCCTTAATACTATCAACCATATCAAATTTTGATCAGATTATATCGAGTAGTTCGAAACTTATTCCACTAAAATGTATTTCCAGTAGCGCCATTTAGGAGGTAGTATCTTCGTAAGGAGGGCTGCTAGGAAAAACAATTATGGAAACTTGTCATCTTCATTTTTTATGTTCTATCTGAATCCGATAGATTTCCCAGATTTTCCGGGACACCTGTATGTATATGTTGGATGTTTCATTTCGGAGAATGAGAATAAGGTGTTGCTTTAATATTTTTTGGAATTGTAATATAATGATAAAACTGTCAAGAGGAATCATCATTTCAAGTAGAGTTCATTTCAATATCATTCAGAGATCGTGAAAACAGTACAATCCATCTCCAGCAAATAAAGAAGTCAATTCTTGGAATCACCTACACCCTAAGTGTATAAACAAGATGAAATCCTTGAAGCATGTGATCCTCCAAATGAATATCAATTCGCGGAAAAAAACACTTCTGCAATACCGCCTTAAATGTCAAGGATTTCAGGCATTTATAACCTTTCTAAACGAGAAAGTGATCGCTGTGGCAATCCCAATATGATATGACAATCAAATGTAAATTAAAATGAAAATATTAACTATTCATGATCAGAGTTTATTCACCTACACAAACGCTGAATGGATTGAGCAATAGGCATAATAGAAAAGTTTTTGTTGGGATTCATCCTCGCATCTTATGCAACTACGAATAAAATCGAGTCAATCGACAATTTGCAGACTATATCTGAATCGCAAGAACTGGTTCATTCATTCGTATCCTTTAAAGTTAAGCTTTGTTTCGAAATCGAATTTATCTTAGCCAATCCCCTGCTTGAACCAGTGTTCAATGAAATTGCATATAAATTGATTCAACTGTTGTTAAGAGCCAAAGAATAAAGCCTTGAAGGCAAAGAACAAGGATAATGAATATAATCATATAAATCTATGATAATAACCAAGAGAATCAAGGAAATCTGAAAATAGAAAACATTCGTAAAAACAATAAAGTGAAAAATAAAAAGTGTAAGATGAAAACATAATTATTCGCGATGTTTTTGATTTAATTTTGTTTAAATGTTTGAAGTTTATTTTTCTGTTTTAATTGAAAGGTTTTAAGATGTTGTTGAGCGCTTAATTCAATGAGAGGCAGAGTTAACATAATCACTTTCACTTTATAATCCAGCTGGTAGAGCAAACATCAACAAAAACAAAGAGAAATCTAGTATACAACATTATGCGAGATGAAACTGACACGAAAAATAAATTTGATGAAAAAAGATAATTAGGACTCACCTAAAGCAATTAGAAAAAAACACAGCCAGAGAGTTTGGCCGCCATGCTTATGGTTTGAGCACTAGCCAGAAGTGGAAGGAGCGCAACTTTATATTTATACTTGACTTTCTTCAGGAATTGCGCATGGGATACCAGCAGTCTGCGACCAATCCTGCTGTTTCTTCTAGACTGAAGAACTTTCACTAAGGGGCTCCTTCTTGAAGGTGTTTTAACTCTTCGTTGTCCGCTAGATGACCCTACGGTATAGTGTTAACTGCGGGTTTCTCCGAAATTTCGATTTATTGTGTCGGGTTTATTGGACCGCATTATAGATATTTGAAGTAGAAAACAATGCTTATGATTTTGAAAGGTTATATAAGGCGATTGCTTATAGAGGTTTAGCAGAGTGATATTAGGATAGACTTATAGATACTTGATTTTATGTAATGATTGGATCATGCATTCCTTTGGTTATGCCCAAGTTTTAGATTGTTATGTTGGATTTAGAGTGTTTTCCAGTGGAAGGAATGATTTTTTGTTTGATACCTTTGGAAACAAACAACTCAATTGTGAGAGATATCTTCCTAAGTTTATTAGGCACTTTTCGAAGTCGGCCACTTCATAGATTTTCAATTTTCAACAATCACATTTTTCTTGAATCAGTTTTATCTATTAACTTTTGGTTTTTTGATTTCGTGGAGAATCATTCGATATTCAGTTTTTCAATTGAGTGTAATTCTAGGTTTTTCTGCATTGATGCCAAAGATTTACCTAAATGGGGTTCATCTTCAGATCTTTTGATGAAAAAAATTCCCGTAAATGAAGGTCTGAAAAGGCATGGTTTCCAAGATAAGGGATGTAGAAGTTTCACCTAAAAACGGACTTGAGAAAGTGGTATGCCACTGAGATATTTTGAACTAACAATCATTTCTTCGTTCAATTGGTTGGAAAAATTATATTCTGCTTTTTTATTGTGAGGGCCGTTTCTACAGGGTGTCCTGGAAAATGTGGGAAATCTCTCGGATTCAGATAGAACATAAAAAAATGAGATGACAAGTTCCCATATTTTTTTTCCTAGCGGATCTCCCTACGAAGATACGACCTCCTAAATGACGCCACTGGAAATTCATTTAAGTGGAATACATTTCAGTTACTTACTTTTTCATTTTTTCCGAGAAACGTTCATTTTATCGAAACTGTAGAAGATTACCTTTTCTTTAGCTCAATGTTCAAGGTGTCCAAATTTGTTTTGAGCACCTTATCATACAGGGTGTTAAAAATGTAAGAATTAAAATGTACAACCCAGTCCGCCCTTGGTAAAATGAGCAAGCTGATTGAAATTTGAGTGCGGTGATTTGAGAAGTCCTCAATACTATAAATCATATCAAAATTTCATCAAATTATATCGAGTTGTTTGAAACTTATTCCACTAAAATGGATTTCCAGTGGCGTAATTTAGGAGGTCGTATCTTCGTAGTGAGGGCCGCTAGGAAAAAAAATATGGGAACTTGTCATCTTCATTTTTTATGTTCTATCGAAATCCGAGAGATTTCCCACATTTTCCAGGACACCCTGTATATATTTATATCAGCTGATTGGGTTCCAGAGCATTATGGTGTTGAAGGAAATAAAGAAGCCGATGAACTTGTAAACAGTGCATTAAATTAAACATTGCCTATTTGTTATTATTTTAACCCTTCACGTAGTAGAGAAGCGTCGAGATGTTTTATTTCCTCACATAAAAATGGCACTCCACAGAAAGAAAAGGTGGATTTTCGTCACAAATTGAACGGAAAGTTCAAAAATAATTGTGAGTTCAAAATAATTCTGTAGCGTACCTTTTTCTAACCAGTTTTCGAATGGAATTTTAACACCCTGTATCTAGGCAACAATACATTTCCAGACCTACGTTTATGGAAACTTTTTTTCATAAAATTATCTGGAAAATAACCCCTTTAAGACTTTTCGCAGCAAAACAGAAACAATTTTTCTTGAAATTATTCCAAAATTGAAGTTGAAATATCACTATTTTGAACTATTCCAGTGAATATTGCAGAAAAATATAGTTGGCGTTGCTATACAGGGTGTCCCGTTATCAGACCGACAAACTTCTAGTGAACATTATAGATCGTGTTTTAGACAGATTCCACCCAAATCATATAATGCAAAACTGCTTCGTGAAAGAGCTAGTGCCCTTGAAGATGACGTCCTGTCCACACTTTTTGCCACTTATTCGCAAAACGGAGTCACATAAAGTGCTGAAAGTTTACACATTGGCCAATATCAGAAATACACATCGATTAGATTGAGTGCATTTCTTTCATGTCAAGCACAATCGTATCATTTAGGAGGGCGAAGCGTATTTTCAGTTGAAACATTGGGTACTTAGTGAAAACAGAGAAAATTTCAGATCTATTTTGTTCAGAAATGGTGCATCTGGGCGTTATTATACAAGAGCATCTTTATTCAAGAAAAAACATCAGTGTTTATGAATATGATGTAAATCTGGCGAAATAATGAAAGTTAAAAAAGTTTCAACTAAAAATACCCTTCGCCGCCCCCAAATCACTCAATCTAATCGATGTGTATTTTTGATATTAGCCAATGTGTAAACTTTCAGCGTTTTATGTGACTCCGTTTTGCGAATATGTGGCAAAAAGTGTGGACCGGACGTCATCTTCAAAGGGGACTAGCTCCTTAACGAAGCAATTTTGCATTATATGATTTAGGTCGAATCTATAATGTCCACTAGAAGTTTGTCGGTCTAATTAAGGACACACTGTATACCATAAAAATATCAAGCAAATTTGCACTTATTTTATTTCATTATTCATCTATTCAAAAAATTGAATCATCAGAACCCAAGACCACAATTTTAGAAATTTTTTTCTGATAAGACAATCGTCATTCGAAACATTCGATGGCATTTCTACAAAGTATCAGAGGTGAAGAAAATCGGTGATAGCAATTTGCATGATAATGAATTCGTATAATTATCTCATTATCTCATAAAGAATGATTGGGTGTGCTCGCGCGTTGCAACATCCTCAGAACCGCACACTTAGTTGAGAACAATCTTAAAATTCTGTATTCTTCTCCCACAAAGGCACGTGACCTATCTGTCTGACTGTCCCATGAGGAATTATTGGAGACGAAAGTTTTATTGTGAGTTTATTACGTACGAAATAATAGAAATGATTGTTCAATTCAACTTGATGTCCTTACTGTAGGTATTCTATTGATACGCTATAGAACTTCCCGGTTGTAGACTTTTATATCGGAGAGAAGACAGGAAATTTATTAGCTTATTTCGAACGAAAAAAAATATGAGTTAGGTTGAGAGGTTTCACTTTCTCGCTGTACCAATTCACGCTACGAATCGACAAAGATATTAATAATAATAATGGTTCTTTATTTCAAATCCTATCCAAAATAACAAGTTATGTGGAGACGAAGTGAAATAGTGTCAAAAACAAAGACAAATATAGGTATATCTGATGGGTGCAATCACAATAACTTAGAAATTCCTCTAGACTGTAAGGCTCCAGTTGTAAGAGAAATGTATATTATCTCCTCTTGAAATATTTTTTATCCCTTATAGTTTTGATATTAATTGGTATTGAGTTATACAGGGTGTTCCTAAATTGAACGTACAAACGAAAAGGAGAGATTCCTCAAGTGAGTTTGAGAAAAAAAGTCCCTTCGTTTTCGAGATACAGAGTGTTAAAGTTTGAAGTTTTTCAAGTTTTTTTCTCATAGTATCTACACTTCACAAGATAATGATAATGAAAATAGTAGTCCTTACTACATTCAAAACTGGCACTGAATCCATTCACCACAGATAACAAAAACTGGCCTTCCTATCATAGTTACGAGAATTTCGAGAGAATCGTTCAAAATTTGTTTCTCGAAATCGTTGCTAGATACGACAGAACTACAAGAGACCAAAAATTTAGTATAAGAATAAAGCTTCTTTTCACATTTTTTCGAATTATTAGTTGCTCACCAAAAAAAGTTCTGCAGAAGAACAGGTGCAGTGTCCCAGAAAAAATATCACCCTGTAGATCTTCTATCGAAATTGCCATGTCACGTGGTGAGAACTCTCAAATGTTATATCTATGCCAAATTCAGTTGAATATCTTGTGAAGTGTAGATACTATGAGTAAAAAACTTGAAAAAATTCAAACTTCAACACTCTGTATCTCGAAAATGAAACTTTTGCGACCCCTTGTTTATGAGACTTTTTTTCTGAAACTCACTTAAGGAATCTCCCCTTTTCGTTCGTACGTTCAATTTAGGAACACCCTGTATCAATGCAGAATCTCAGTAAAATCAGAATTATATTTTTAAATTATTCGAAAATGAAATATATAAAAAAAAATAATTAAAAAAATTTAATAATATGGTTCTGATGATGTTATTCCCTTGAAATTTTGCACGAACATTCAGTATAGCAGTTTTCATTTTCAAAATAATTTCACTTGAATCGGATATTCTGTTACGGAAATATAAAGATCTTCTATCAGTATTTCAATTGAATTTCTATGGTTCTGTTAACACTATGACCACGAAATCAGATACCCTGTTTTGGATATGATTTTTCTTTTCACTATTCTAAGTGAATTTTCTATGGTTATGTTGAAATCATGGCCACGAATTTTGGATGAACATTTAGTATATCGATATTCATTCACATAAAAATTTCACTCTAATCGGATATCTTTTTATGGAATATGGAGTTTCTTTTTTTCAATATTCCAATTGAATTTTCTATGGTACTGTTCACACTATGGCCACAAAATTTGCAAGAGGCTTGTTATCAGGATCTTGCATTCAGCCGTAACATTTCATCTCAATTGGTTTCGTATTTTCTGAGATATTAGGAACAAAAGTTTTGTCATTTTCATAAAACAAAACACCCTGTACAATTTGGCTGTTGAACTTAACCGAGCCATTTGGGCCCCGAACTTATCCTGAAATTTCAAGTCTCTAGGACAATCCCTTCGAAAGTTATTGTGCTAACGGACGGCCCCACGGACAGAATTGAATTTGACTACGAATTCGTCATTAGGGAGTCTAACCCTATTATTTGAGACCATTTTTTGGCTCAAAATTCAAGAACTACACACATTTGGGCAAAACGATATAGCACTCCGTTTAAGTAGCACGAGCGCTCAAAAACTTCATGAGATGGTGATTTGTACCATATTTAGATTCAAATTAGTTTGCAGAAGTAATTTCAGAAAAGTTCGAAGAAATACTTGACAGTTATCAGAAAATAATTAAATAAGCATAACTCTGATTCTCTCCTTTTTCTTCATATAGATATAACCCATAGTAAGTAAAACAAGATTATACATTGTACCTATATCGTGCGATATAATAATATCCATTAAACCCTGCATGTCGTGTATATTTCTTTGAACCATTATGAATTCATGGTATGCGAATATGTTGATTACTCTTAATCGACTTGAAGAACTTGAACTGATTCCAATAATCGATACCTGATCTAGAAAGGAGCCATCAGCTACTCGATACGATATTCAAAATATTTAATTAGGTATTTCAGAGATGCTCACGGTGCACATTTGTAACAGAATGTTGATATTTCTCCATCCGATAAAACTTTCTTATGAGATTCTGAATAAGAAAAAAGCTATATTATCTCACGAGCTATTATTCAAAACGTAAACAAATAATAGTAGGTTATATTCGATGAGCGGTAATGCAGGTTAAAACACACGCAGATGAATTTTGCACCACGAGCCGTCAGGCGAGTGGTGTAATTCATCAAGTGTGTTTTGAGCATTACTGCGAATTGAATACTTTACTTTATCCACGACTTCTTCAGTAAAGTCGAATTAATCTGCATTTAAAAATTTTGAACAGTTTTTCAAAAGCGTTGACAACATTTCGTCCAACCGTCAAACCTCTGTACTTTGTGGTTGGGAATCAAATCAGAGTCTCTAACTTATCAAATCAAGTACTTTCGCAACTTCAAAATTTACGTTTTCCAAAATAAATCTGGAATGAATCGCTAGAACGTTCTCTTGATGGCTGAAATAGATTTCCGGATCGATCCTACTTTTTATTAATTTTTTTGTAAGCAATTTCATTTTTCCTAGGTATTTTATTAGCGGGTGTTATGGGCGGGTGTTATTATAACACTCGCTTTTCGGTTCATAGACATGTCTACGGTTGTGTTGTAGCTACTATTACACATAGAAATTAGTTTAATAATTGACATATTACTCTATAGGAGTGGATAATAGTATATTATTCGATGAGCGGTAATGCAGGTCAAAACACACTCAGATGAATTTTGCTCTACGAGCCGTCAGGCGAGTGGTGTAATTCATCAAGTGTGTTTTGAGCATTACCGCGAATTGAATACTATACTTTATCCACGACTTCTTCAGTAAAATTCGAATTAATCTGAATTTAAAAAATTTTGAACAGTTGTCAAAAGCATTGACAACATTTCGTCCAACCGTCAAACCTCTGTACTCTGTAGTCGGGAATCAAATCAGTCTCTGACTAATCAAATCAAGTACTTTCGCAACTTCAAAAATTTACGTTTTCCAAAAATAAATCTGGAATGAATCGCTAGAACGTTATCTTGATGGCTGAAATAGATTTCCGGATCGATCCTACTTTTTATTCATTTTTTTTTTGTGAACAATTTCATACTCCTAGGTATTTTTATTAGCGGGAGTTTATGGGCGGGTGTTATTATAACACTCGCTTTTCGGTTCATAGACATGTCTATGGTTGTGTTCTAGCTACTATTACACATAGAAATTAGTTTATAGGAGTGGATAAAGCATATTACTGCTCATATGATTCGATCGATTTTTAAAAATGACAGTTTGACAATACATTGAAATAGTTTTGTATTTTCTTGCCCATTTACGAAAATTATAGCAAAGTTCTTTTCTGTTTTATATTGCACAAAAATCCAAAATTTAAAAACCGAGTAAAACTTTTTTAATTTATATGGTAACCCTGTATATTGATACATCCTTTCTGAAACAGTCTCATGAAAAAATAGCTCACGTCCTAAACATATTTTTAACCAACTGAAATTAACTTTTTTCTTCTTACCCATTTCACAATTTTAATAACTAAATCGTAGTTGGGATTATTTCAAACTGGATTAGAATTTTTATTAACCAACAACTCAAACTCATTTCGTAATAATATCATCATATACTTACTTACTTCTTGATTCGATTTAATACTCTAAAATATTTTTTCATATTTTGAAGTTCAATTATGAAGTTAACAAACAAATTTCCTAAGATATCTCTAATCCGAATAATGGAATAAATATACATATAATTTTATCGAAACCAATAATAAGCAATGATATTCGGAATATCTCATAGAGAAGATTAATACGTGTACAGCATAACTAATTATGATTACAGTCACTGATGACGACCTAAGCCATTTCAAAAAATCACACATAACATTAGCAATACTGTTTCAGCTGAAAACTTAATGGAGTATTGAAATTCATTACATAACCTAATTGAAGGATTACTCGATTGCAGATCTTTTCAATATGCAATATTTCTATTTCTCAGATTAAAATATTTTTTAAACTCATCAATATTACTAACTTTGAACTATATACCGAAAGTGGAATGTCGTCAGACTGAGATCACACTCAAAATATTGAATATTTAGTTCGAAACCGCTGCTCGTCAACAGTATTGGCATTATCTTGATAAGAATTTATGTGTATTATGGAAAAAATCTTTTCAATTATATTAGTGTGAAAAATTCTGCATCAAGAATTAATTTCGACATCTCTTGCCTTATTTATTAGTCTCTCTTCTGGTTGACAATTTAGACTTTTGAGTTCAAAGAATTCAGAGAAAAAAAAAATTGAAAGAAACGAATGAACAAAATGTCACGAATTTAATGAATAACGAGCTGTCCTATATAATCCAGCTAATATACAGGGTGTCCCGAGAAATGTGGGAAATATCTCGGATTCAGATAGAACATAAAAAATTAAGATGACAAGTTCCCATTATTTTTTTCCTAGCGGCCCTACCTACGAAGATACGACCTCCTAAATGACGCCACTGGAAATCCATTTTAGTGGAATAAGTTTCAAACTTCTTGATATAATTCGATGAAAATGATTAATAGTATTAAGGACCTCTTAAATCACCGCACACAATTTTAATTAGCTTGTTCAGTTTACCAGGGGTGGACTAGGTTGTACATTTTAATGCTCACATTTTTAACGCACTGTATGATAAGGTGCGAAAAAAGTAAATTTAAATACCTTGAGCATTGAGCTAAATAAAAAGTACTCCTATTCAGTGTCGATAAAATGAACCGTTTTCGAAAAAAAATAATGAAAGAAGTTAGTAATCGAAAATTATTTCACTAAAATGGATTTCCAGGGGTGTCATTTAGGAGGTCGTATCTTCGTAGGGAGGGCCGCTGGGAAAAAAATTATGGGAACTTGTCATCTTCATTTTTTATGTTGTAACTGAAACTGAGAGATTTTCCACATTTTTCGGGACAACCTGTATATATTTATGCTCTCTTGGGTAGATATCAGAAATAAAATCAACGATTTATCATGATTTCATAAGGAATCAATAAAAATTAATCATTTAATTTTTATTGATATTTCCTCACTGATAATCTGTTAGATTGAGCTAACATAAAACTTTTTGTATTTCCACAAGACATAACAGATAAAAAATGTCTCGGTCAAGTTCAGTGTTATGGCAGAAACGATAGAATATCGGCGAGTCTCCTAATATTCGATTTTAATCCTCGCGAAGCATCGACGTCTAGGAAAGTGAACCAACTGGGTCAAGGTGTATATGCAACGAATATATCGTTCTATGAAAGCGAAATGATTTCTCTCATTCTCTGGTCTTCACAGTTTCGTCGAAATTTATGCAGATAATCCCTGGTTGATATTTCGATATCGATTGTAAGTTACAAAATTCGATGATAGGTTGGTAATATGATATTGGAATAATTCAATTCGATTGTGAATAATTTGACATAGTGCTGCACCTTGCCTTTATCTCTTGGAGTATTGTGAAAGATTGATGGATTTTATGATTGAATTATAATTTTTTATTCTGAAAATCACATAGATTAGAATTGAATCCGGAAAGAAGTGCTTCACCCAGCTAATCTCAGCAAGGTAATCTCATGATCGATTGGCACAAAGACTACCCTTCTGAACTGTGACCAATGGGGCCCCTCAGACTTTACCATACTACATCTACGTTTTTCCTTGGTATCGCGAAGTTGACTGTTTTCTTAGGATAAATCGCTCTCATGTGGGCTCGCGTAAGTAAAGGGTTTTTCAATAAGGGGTGTTTATTTTGATATTCAAAGAAAAATGCCATTTTTCAATATAAATGATCGGATGTTTATTTCATTATAAAGAAGAAGCAATGCCGTTATTAGTGGAAAAATAACATCGGGCAAATGATCACCACGATCACGCTTACAGGACCATATCCTTTTAATGGAATTTCCATAACCAAATCGCAAAGTGGCTGCTCTATGTCTTCGATAGCCACGACGACCCAAAAATGTTCGAGTTTTACGAACCGTCTCTGCCGAATTTTCACCATTTTTATAGTGAATTTTATTAATTTCAATGCGTTCTTGAAGCGTGTATCGTTCCATTTTTATTTATGGCGTAGTTTCTTCTTGTCAAATGTCAAAAAATGACAGCTTCAAACTGACATACAGGGTTGGGATAAAGTTCGGCACCAAATTAATATCTTTAAAACGGAACGGACGATAATTTTGAAATTTGGCAGCTGAGTGTAATGGACCACAATGCATTTGATGAGCATATTTTCTTTAATGAGATACTTCCGGTTTAACCGGAAATGACCAAATTTTTTTTTATTTAAATGGGACACCCTGTATATTTCTGCAGATTCTGGAAGAGCACTTTGTTTCGAATCTGTCCATACCAGGTTCCATGTAAAAATTATCTGTAAAAAAGAAGAATTGAGACAATGGATTCTTGATGAATGTGCATTAATACATAGAGAAGTCTTGAGAAAAAATACTCAAGAATTTGTTAATAGACTGGCATATTGTCAGGAGGTGAATGACAAGTACTTCGAACAATTAAAATGATTTTTTTTTAAATTATTTTTAATAAATTTTTCTACTAGTAAAGTAATTTCTTCCTTTCATAGATTTTCATAAAAAATACGTCATGAAAAGCAGAAAGAGTTATCTACTACAAAGTATTTCGTTTTATTTCTCACTATTGATACAAATAATAACGATTTATTTATTTGAATGGATTTTTTCTCAAACGTACAAAAAGACATTTACAGAGAATTTTTACATGGAACCAGATATGGACAGTTCCGAACGAGGTGCACTTTCAGAATCTGCAGAAATATACAGGGTGTCCCATTTAAATAAAAAAATTTTGGTCATTTCCGGTTAAACGGGAAGTATCTCATTAGTGAAAATATGCTCATCAGATGCATTGCGGTCCATTACACTCAGCTGCCAAATTTCAAAAATATCGCCCGTTTCGTTTTAAAGATATTAATTTGGTGCCGAACTTTATCCCAACCCTGTATACCAAAAAGCGGGCTATTCAAATTAACATCTCTTATTAGAAATTTCTTTATTATAACACTCATTAGAAAAAGTCTAGTTCACTATTGGAAACCTGGATCTTAAAAAAGAAGAAAGTGTTGGCGTTTTGGCAATACTCCTAATTATGGCTTTATATGCTCTCGAAGATACGAGTATATCGAATTTTTACGTCATCTTTTAGTTGAATTCTGATTTAATGACTTGACTAGTATTACAAAGGCTAATGCTCCATTAGCTATACAGGGTGATCCTAAATTGAACGTAAAACGAAAAGGGGAGATTCCTTAAGTGAGTTTAAGAAGAAAAAGTCCCATAAACATGGGGTCGCAAACGTTTCGTTTTCGAGATACAGAGTGTTATGAAGTTCTTATTTCTGATGAAATATTGTTGTGACAGTCATAAAAATCGTAATGAAAATAGTAGTCTAACTACATTCAAAAAAAATAAAATTGTCACAAATGCAACCACCTTCCCTTTTAAAAAAAACAAACGTTGAATACGTTGATGTGTCAAAACTGGCACTGAATTCATTCACCCACAGATTACAAACTGGCCTTCCTATCATAGTTACCAGAATTTCGAGAGAATGGTTCAAAATTTTTTTTTCTCGAAATCGTTGGTAAATACGACAAAACTACAAGAGACCGAAAAGTTTAGTATAAGAACAAAGCTTCTTTTCACATTTTTTCAAATTAACAGTTGCTCACCAAAAAAAAGTTCTGCAAAAGAACAGGTGGCAGTGTTCCTGAAAAAATATCACCCTGTAGATCTTCTATCGAAATTGCCATGTCACGTGTTGAGAACTCTCAAATGTAATATCTATGCCAAATTTCAGTTGAATATCTTGTGAAGTGTAGATACTATGAGAGAAGAACTTGAAAAAATTCAAACTTCAACACTCTGTATCTCGAAAACGAAACGTTTGCGACCCCATGTTTATGGGACTTTTTATCCTAAACTCACTTAAGGAATCTCCCCTTTTCGTTTGTACGTTCAATTAGGAACACCCTGTATATTCCAGATGTTTTTGTATTTCATACGTTCTTTCTTCAGTTGTTTTCTAACCACACTCAAGAGAACAATGCCCTCAATGGTTCTCTTTTCCAACAAAGCATAGTCTATGAGTGAATATGAACCTCTATGGTTCCACAAATATTTTATTACTTGATTGTGAAGATGTGAATATCCGGGTTTTCACACCTTTCACTTCATTCGAGTCACATAAGATGAGCGTCTGCTTTTTTATATCGTGAACTAAACCGCCTACAATAACAACAATCGAATAACAATTCTAGAGATTTCATTTCAAAATTATACACGTAAACTGAGAAACGAACGGAAAATTTGAGTCGCGGTTGCGAGAGCGTTCACAATTGATGCGATCTTAATGATTTTTTATCATATCTGCATCGACTTCATCATGATATTATTCAATGAACTCAAAAGGGATGTTGACTACTTTTTGGAATTTATTTTTTTCAAAGATAAACCCTATACAAACACGAAAAAATACTTTTTCCTTGAAAATATAGTAATTGCCATAAAAATTAGTAAATGAAAGACACATTCAAAATTCCTGCGGAAATGCTCAATTTTGTCACGTTCTGATGATTACGTCATTATTCAGTGAACATACTTTGACTTCTGTCGAAAACGTAGGTACTGATTTTGCCCGATGCCTTGTGGAAAAGTTCAATCTAAGCCTTCAAAATGAATAGGTCGGTCTGTAAATGCTGAATGAGGTGTTTCTTTCATTTGTAATAATAAATATGAGTTGAAAGTTTGCTACTTACAAAGATAATTTCACCTTTTCAAGCTCCGCTGCAGAAAAATCCTTGTTGCGACCATTAGGGAATCTATCTTCGGTAAGTTACTACTATTGGTACCCTCCATTGTAAAGAAAATTGTAGATTATCGTTCTTGTAACGAACTAGGTATTCTGTTCTCTTTCAGCTATCAACTTCGTAAGTTCGAATCATAGATATGATATAATTATATATTTACTATGGTTCAAGTCACAGAACCGTGGGTTTCACAAAGCTTGATTGGCCATCAAATCGTTAATATTGAAGTAAGTCGATGGTTTATGTCAAAAATGAACTGAAAATTGCAGAGAAAATGATGACATTTCAATAATCAAGCTGATTGGAGTTTTGTGGAACCCGGCCTATGTGTTATTTTGTTGATCTGAGCACCGGACCTTCGAATTTGCAATGACAATACCTGGATAGTAACGTCAATTACCCTTGATTGGCGTTCGCAGTCACGTGATAGTTGATAATAAATAACATAATTTAAATCAGCTTTATTTAATTCAACGAGAATAATAAGATCACTAAAATGGTTTTTTAGGATTGCAAAAACTCTCTTCTATGAGGAAAACCTCAATTTATATGAATTCGTAACATGAGTCAACATCCCTATTGATTGCTCTTAGGCCAGGAGGGTGTTTCAACCAAGTTTGGCATTCCAAGCGGTGATTTTTCTGATATTCTGTTCTTCGGAAAACCGCCACAGGATCCTACTGAAGGGTGATCATCTCCATAGATAGATATATAATGTTTATTTCAATTTGGGCTAAAAAATTATCAGAGCCAAAGAGTTGGTGATGATGATGTCATAACTGACATGCAAAAAACAATAATTATGAATTGGTCTAATATTTAGTTGCCTAATAATGTCTGTATGGACGCCTGTGTCAAGTTTTAAGAAGATATCTCAGAAATAAAAAACTTTAACCATATTGAAAATTAAAATTAACTGGGATGAAAAACAGTTATAAATTGTCTCAAAAATTGAGATTTCACTGAAAAAGTCGAATACTCAAAATGAAGGGAAGTTATTAATGAATAGGTAATTGTTCTCTCCCAAGGCAGCTTTTATTACTGTATAAGGCTCAAGTGCGTCCAGCTATGGAATATTGCTCTCATGCTTGGGGTTCAGCTCCTAAGCACTCGTTACTCCTACTTGATTCCATTCAAAAAAGAGCAGTGCGCCTAATAGATGATCCAACGTTAACTGCCAACCTTCATAGTCTCGATCACCGTAGGAAGGTTGGAAACTTATGTCTTTTTTACAGATACTACCACGGAAGGAGTTCTGCTGCCATTGCCTCCATGATTCCACCAGGGGCTCAATTTGATCGACGAACAAGGCTAGCCGATAATAGTCACCAGTTTGCCGTGCATCTTTCCACAGCTAGGACATCGGTGTATCAGAAGGCTTTCTTTACCGAACTGCAAGGTTATGGAATACCCTACCTCAAGATGTATTCCCCCTTGGTTACAACTTACAGCAGTTTAAGACACGCACAAACCGATTTCTTCTAAATTCATCTCGGGCGCTTGGAAGGGCGTTATAAGCTCAGTCTATTCCCGAGAGATGCGTATAAAAAAAAATTCCAATTGCTCCACCAAAGAACGAGCGCTAAAAAGCTCCAGCTCAGGGCTCGTCTTAAATTTCTATATTTCATTTGAATACGCTCTTCCGGTATAGTTTGAGTACATTTTTCGACAAGTATCTTTCATTCATTTTATGTTTTCATTCAAAAACTGAACAGCTGAAGAGACAAAACTATCTAGATATGAAGGCATGAAATCTCTAAGAACCTTAGTTTTTCATGTCGAATCAGGAAGTTGAAGAGTATTTTCTAATTAAGATACGTTTGTTTGAGTAGAGAGATTGCTCAAAAATGGTTGCTTTTAATAACATTTCAAACCTGTTACACCTCGTATCAATGTTCTACCACACCCTGTATATCTCATGGTGCTTCCTTTCCAGTACCAAGAAGACAGAAAGAGGAAGTACAGCATTCAATCGACTGGTACATGAAGAATTCGAATAAATCCAGAATATATCTCATTTTGATTCAGTACTTAGAGCTCTGAAGGTTGTTGACTAGCCTTGGCGTTTTGAATAACTGAATAAAATATTTTTTCTTCTCCTATTACGCGCCACACCCTCAGCAAGAAAACTGTAATTACGAGAAAGAGCTCTTTGCGGCATTCTTGAGCTATGACATTGTCAGGAAAAATGTGGACGACCCTCCACAATTTGAACTCCCTGAATTTACAAGAATCATGTCATTTGTCACCTTGTGATTTACTTGGTAGCTGCCAAGAGCAATGTTCCTAGAATACGTAATTCTGCGTCTCGTTATGATTTGGGAATTCAAAAGGATATGACATTTGAAAAGTGTTATGATACCTTGAAATTATGCATTGAGCATTATCGGTTTCAGGTGTTTTCAACTGATTGCTATAATTAGGTACCAACTTTTTCATCAAGGCGTCTGAATAATAATATTAATAAAGTCTGTGGTTGTAGTACATGATATTCAGGTTTTATGTTTATGCACTTTGATTTAGTAATTCACATTGTGGAATTGATAGTTATTTAATCAACTAGGTTATTAACGAAAGCGACTAACGGTCAAGATATTTTAATGCGTGAGCGGAGCGAACGCGTTAATAGTTCGAGACCATTAGTCGCTAGATTAATAACCGTGTTGATTACAAGATTTTTTCGACGATCTCAACATGAATAGTGTATAAATTATTGATTAAAATACATTCTCAATTCGCACAAGATATACATTTGACGTAAAGGAATTTCTATGTTTCTATGTTCCAGTAGAGTTTTGACATTTTCGTAGTGCTTCTGAATACTTTGTGAACGGTTGCCATGAGGATTGCGCATTAAAATAGCCAAAAAATTGAGCATTAAAATGGGTCATTAATGATCAATTTCGTGCACATTAAAATCACGTTTTATTTGGAGGTCGGCGGAAATAGTTATTTAATCAACTAGGTTATTGAAGACAGCGACTAATGGTCAAGATATTTTATACTTCGAGACCATTAGTCGCTCGATTATAACCGAGTTGATTACAAGATTTTTCCGACGATCTCAATATTAATGTGTATGAATTCTTGATTTAAATACATTCTCGTTTTGCACAAGACTTACATCCGACATAATTTATTATGCATCTATCTTCTAGTAGAGTTTTGACATTGCTCGTAATACTTCTGAATACTTTGTGAACGGTTGCCTTGAGGATTGCACATTAGAATAACAGAAATTGAGCATTGAAATGGGTCATAATGATCAATTTGCACATTGAAATCAGCTTTTATTTTGAGATCGACGGAAATAGTTATTTAATCAACTAGGTTATTAAAGACAGCGACTAATGGTCAAGATATTTTAACGTCAATAGTTCGAGACCATTAGTCGCTCGAATAATAACCGAGTTGATTACAAGATTTTTCCGACGATCTTAATATGAATTGTGTATGAATTCTTGATTCAAATACATTCTCATTTGCACAATATTCACATTTGACATAATAAAATTTCTATGTATCTATGTTCCAGTAGGGTTTTGACATTTCTCGTAGTACTTGAATACTTTGTGAACGGTTGCCATGAGGATTGCACATTAAAATAGCAGAAATTGAGCATTAAAATGGAGCATAGCATAATGATCAATTTCAATTTCCTACACATCACCTTTTATTTTGAGATCGCGGACGGAAAACGATATTTAGTTCGTTTTCAAAACTTACTGAATTTTCGAAGTATATTTTCACGGGAAATATTCATTTCAAAGCTTAGTCAACATACCATATCTGTAGATTTGTTACTCTCAATAGAAAAGTATTTATATTTCTGCCCAAATTGTCTACGATAATATTCTATGGATTCCGTTGGCACTAATCGAATCAACTTCATGAAATTTTTTAGAAAAGCCTTGCTCCTATGAAAAATTTTGATGTAATAACTTATTGCTCCAACGATGAGCAAGCGCAAATGCAAAATCTTAGCAAGACGAAATTATATTCTGGAAATATGTAATTCACAAAATGAAACATAAATAGAAAATCGATAACTGAAAATATTCAAATTCTATGGTTCTGATGTCAAATCTGTAGAATTTGCATGAGTATTCACTTCGTCAATTTATATCCTCAAACTCGATTTCGAGAGTTTTTTCATGAAAATATTAGATTTTTCCATATTACAATTGACTTTTCTATGGCTGTACAAACACAACTACCACCCTCAAAATAAATTTAATTGAAAATTGTTTGTTATGAACCCTTTTTATTCTCAATATTCTGATTGTATTTTCCATATCTTTTTGACACTATGTCACAAAAATTGCATATGAGGCTTTTATGGGTATCTTGCATGTGACAGCAAAAAATCATTTCGATCTCAATTAAATTCATAGAATTCAATTCATGCTTCACAAACCACTGGATAGTAGTCTATGATCATAGATCTATGATTCAGTTGTAGAAATGTCATAGTTTCAGTAGGTAACAAAAAAAATCAACAAATTAACTTTTTTCTTTCGATTAATTATCAGGTATTATAGTCCGTTTAAGAATGATTGACATCTCAGGTGGCTGTGGGAAATCGAAAATATGTTGGTATCGGTCCGTTCGGTGAATTTCGATTTGCCGATTTTAGGTTGGTGTTGAAAATATCACTGACTTTGACTTTTTCCAGTTTGAGTTAACCTATTGAAGATATTTCGAATTTATTTGTGAATATTCTTGATTTAATCGGCAAGTGGATTTAAATATCTCTTAAATCTACTTTGGTTGGATTACTGAATTGAAAATGGCCGGAATACAACCAAACCAGGTACCTCTCACCTTACTGCAAGGGAACGCCAGGCAGTGTATCGGTGTTACTGCGAGTTCTTTAGGGATTCAGCAGATATTTCTGCTAGTATTAAACGCATTGTGCTGGTTTTTCAGGTAAACGATCATGTACAATGTGTTTTCTGATTAAGTAATGAGTTTTTAAATTTCAGATTTCTCCTAGAACTGTCCTAGAATTTCGGAGAAAAAAGTAGAAGGCAAGTTGGTAGAGCCAGAGTTAGCACTGGAAGGAAACCTATTCCACATGATTATACCTTCAAAGAGACATCAAATGACATTATTTTTTCTAAAATCAAAAACAACGAGTATATCACTTTGGATATCATTTTTGAACTGGCTAAAAAGTACCTGGATTTCGATCATTTTATGTCAACACTTTATAGAATAATCAAAAAAATTGGTTACAATATGAGAAAGTTGATCGAAGGAAAATTCTTATTGATAAACATAAAGATATCGTGAATATACGGTTTTGTGGTAAATATCTTGAATACTTGAGAGAAAATGTAAATTTGTTTATCTAGATGAAACATGGATATTTGAAATTGGCAGTCAAATCCGCCAGTGGACATTAGAAAGTAATCCCAAAGGTTTGTTGATCAAATACCTACGACTGCTTCTCGTAAAAATGTAATTTGGCAACGGCTACATGAACATAAGTTTCCTATAATTGATTAACTTAGGAATACTTAAATCCTTTGTTGGATTTTATAGAAAGTTGAATTGTTAATACAATTTTAATGTTTACTGTAACAGTTATTTTACATGTTATGTTCGCTTTGGAGCACTGCATTTAGAAGATAATTCTAATATGTAAATAAATAGTAAAATGTATAAGGCTATTATAAGTTTTCCACTGTACTTTTAATAATTACTTTCAATGAATCTATGATTGTATATAATATTTCTGTCTCCAATTAACAATAAAATTTTGGAATAATGTTCTGAATTCATTTTCTCAATTTTGTACAGAAGCTTATTTTAGTTTTTCACTGTAAATTGTCAGTTTTAAGAAATGTTGAATAAGTGTGTTCCTTATTCATACGGTAAGGATTGAAATAAAGATTTTATGCTAAAACTTTTGCTTTCTATGAATTCCAAACACTCAAAGGAACTCAATCAACTTTTATCTAAAATAATACCGACAAGAACTAAATAAAGCTAAATTGACAATCGTTTCCATTAAAAGCCAAAATATTCACCATTTCTCTATTCTCGACTGAGTTCAAACAGTGTGTTATCTATTGGATCTAAAGAAATAGTACTTAATTAATATGATGGATATGTTAAATCAACAAACAAATACTGAATTATTCATATCAAACGTCACCAAAGCATATACAGGAATGAAATCATTATTTAATCTGTACAATAGTATATTCTGAAACAAGTATGAATTTCATACAAAAATTAAAACATCTTGTGGTCCACATTTTTTCACTTCATTTAATTTTAACACCTTTGCCAAACAAGCTCTGTTTATTTTTTTAGCTATTCAATAAAATATTCCTCTTACTGAAACAGACAGAATCGGTGATATGTTTATTAAAGTTTTACAATTAACATACCCACTGAATAGATTCTTTTATTAGTGTTTTTGTCTTATTATGTATAACCAATTAACGAATTTGGCCACACATTTCAGAATATCAACAAGTTCTAACTGTTTCGTTTCACCAGTTTGGCTACCTCAGTTGAATTTGAGTTGAACACAATCATTTTTAGTTATAATTATGAAAGTTTGTCAGAGAAAAAGAACATTTATCTTAATTATCTTCAATAGAGTCTCAATCTTAACTGGTGAATTATGAATGACATCTCATTAGAGTACTTCGATAGTTTATAGTTTTATTTATTGAGGCAGCGATAGCGATAGTAATAGAACCTGAATCCCATTGATTGAACTGGACTGAAATAATAAATGACTGTTTATTTTTCATGATATTCATAAGCTTAGGGGCTATACTTATTCTGGTTTCCTCGCTCTTTAGCTGCAATTTGCAAATGATGGTAAATACGAAAATTTGTCAATACAGTGTCAGAAATTATATACTGCTGGTAGGTTTAGAGATTTACACAATCCTAATGTTATTTAAGAATCAGGAACATTCTCAAGCTCAGAAATTTGCTTTGGAAAACAAAAATATTGTATTAAATATGTTTTTAGGTTATGTTTATTTATTTCCCTTCTTTGACTGATGAACCCACAGAAATTTTTAGTGACTTTTTAGTAACTAGAAATAAAGCCCCGACTGGACGTTCATGGCATGCTTCGATGTCAATAATTCTTAAACGGACTATATATAAATATTGAGTTGAAATAATGAGTTTTCAATTCATGTAATTAAAGCATTTTTCAGTGCATCAAGAAAAAGTGTATTCGATTCAAAGATCTAAAGAATTTTCAAAGTTATATTTTCGAATATGAAGTGTCTTAGCGGAAGATTTCTGAGGTCACATCAGAGCATCATCTTATCGGCTTGATTTTCTTCATTCAACAGATCCTTATCTCGAGCAGTGTTCCTGGTTGATTGAAAGGTAAGTCACACGATTTAAAATAATCATTCAAAAATCAAAGTAATACATTGAATTTCAATGAAATCGATAATGTATAAACATATGAATCCCTTTGTTGGGTAGAAAGCTTGATTTACTCATATACACTCCTAACAAATTAATATATCAATAAATTTGAAATTGACTAGATGGTTTGTTAGATAACAGTTGATATTATTCATGAGTTTGGCCTATGAAGATGTTATCAGGCAAGGAGCGAGGTAGGTAGGTGAAGTGATCATTACTGTTCATGTCATATAGGCTCACTTTCACCCAGAACACTTTCACTGCTCTGTTCAAGTTGATAATTGATAATTTTGGATATTCTGTAGTGCTTGATCATAAGACCACTTGAACAGAAATATTGAAATGATTCACTTATACAGGGTGTTTGGTGATTCGACGCGAACCTTTGAAAGGGATAAACTAGATGTCATTTGCAGTGAATTACGTCGAAGTATGGTCCTAAAATCTATGGCTGCGGAGAATTTTTGGAATTTTCTGCTTCGTTATCGAAACTGATGGGTTATGTAAAAACTACTAGACTTCATTTATTTATTTATTTTTTTGACCGGAAACGGTGCCTCGTACAGCAGAAAGTCAAGAGATTAAATTTGCTCTACATTAAATATGGATTTGAATAGTAGTTTCTATTGCCGGAAAAACCAGTGCCGTATCATTTTTATCTCAAAATATTCAGTTTTGCTGCAGTACAGAGGCCACTGGTAGAATAGAAAAGGAATTATATTATGCCAAAAGTTCTCCTCAAAGCTCAGAACCTATGTCTCAAATATCATAAAAATATTTCAAGCCATGTGAAAATTATCGATTGAAATATATTCTGGGAGGATTCTGCATTTCTTAGAAACTTTATAGGTTTTCACTCCCAGTCTCTGAAACATAAATAATTAAAAAATGTTTGATTAAGGTGAATTGCTCCTGCGAGAATTTTTGCACTTATTTGTCAGTAGCAAATTGGTCTCGAAAAAAATTGTTGCCTAACAGTAAAACTGAAAAATGAAACAAATTAAAATGATATTGTAACGTTTCGGTGGCTATATTAGACACCTTCTTCAGACAAACTCTTGAAATCTTCAGAATTGTGTATTTTCTCATTTGTAATCTGATTGACATCGATATTTGTCAATCTATAGAGATGTTGATTTATTTGATTTTAAAATTTCCTGATGTCTTTGCTATCTTCAATAAATCAATCCAAATACGATCTATTCCAACAGAACAATTGGCCAAATTATTTACTTCATCTAACAAAATACATGTAGATTCCTTAATTTTTCTTTTATAATTATCAGATTCAGGTTCCGCCATGAGGATCTTTGTGTTGTTCCAGTTCATCATATGATCTCCGCTATTTGAACATACATGATCAGCGATTTGTGATCTTTTTATGTCTCTATTTTGATGTTATTCTTATGTTCCCGTTTTCTTATTTCTAAAGGTCTTGATGTCTGTCCTGTATAAGATTTTCCACATATATAGGGAATATTGTAAACACATATTTTTGATCTTTGTGTCTCATTCATTGGTTTCGTTCTAGTTAGAATGGATCTCAAATCATTTTGTGTTTTGAAAACAGTTCTTATGAATTTGGAACCAATTCTTCTTATTTTCTCTGAAAGGCCAGGAATATAAGGAATGACGTTTAACAAATTTGGTTGTTCTTGACGGTTTTCTGTTTGTACCTGATCATCATTAGAATTTTGATTAGATATTTTTCGTTCTAAATTTGAAATTGTTCTTTCTATAAAATTTGGTGTGTATATTGATTATCTAGTAGAAACTCTTTAATGAAGGAAATTTCATTATTTATGAATATTATGTTCATATGACAAACTATGGCTTATTTTTTATGAAGAATACGTGGTTGAAATTTCTTGTTTACGATCTGGAGCACCCTGTATACAGGATCATAAATGGCTGCACCTGTTCTCCTCATGAAATCCAGAAAAAAGAATTGAGAATTACTCGAAAAAAGTATTATGAACTTGGTGTACAAATGTGGAAAAAAACTTCCCTGTGTCATCAACTTTCCAAGAAGGTACAAATGTCCATAATTCCTTGCAATCAAAAAATATGAGGGGAAAACCAAGCAGCAAACAGACTTTTTCGAATTTTCCTTTATAGAGATATTTAAATAGAAATTTCAAAAATGACTTTCTTTTTCTCGCCATGAATTTTTGTGGACCTTACGGTTATAAATCATTCTTTTATTAATTCTGATAATTATGAATTAGTTATACATCGTTGCATTAAAATATCTATCCATAGATCATTTCATAGTTTTGAAATACATATTCCTTCGTAATATTATGCAGACTCAATACTGTTATTAACATTACATCAAATTCAAAACAGAGCTTTTCACCGAACCTAATATCATATCATGAGAGTACATCTCAATATTTCAGGTATAGATATTGTCCGTTCACGAAAGTTTGAGCCGTCGGTTTGCCATAACAATTTGGCATATTCCACTGTGCATATTAAAATTTTAGGTTATGTTGTTTATTTTCTTATCAGATTGATACACAATGTGGTCAATATCGCATAGAGTTCTCTGATAACTCGGAAGCTCGCCGACGAGGCCGGGTACATTCGGCAACGTTGACTTATTTTACGTTATGACAGCAAATACTGCCAACTTCAAATAAATAAACAAACGCCTACTATGCGCTCAAACTTTCGTGAACGGATTATACGTATTGTACAAATCCATTGGTTACTTTGAAATATTTGAACTAATTCAAAACTATTTTTTGTCTGTGATCTGAGCTGCTGATTCTCTACTTCTTTTGTTACTTCGTTGAAAAATCACCAATTATATATTCATTTGTTAATATAAAAAGTCGTAATCTTATACTTTTGGATCTTAGTTATTATGAAAGCAAAAGCTACTGAAGTCAGTAGAAACTTTCTAAAATGTATTCATTAACTAGTGACGGTTATGAGGAAAATTCAATCGACTCTCGAATTAATTCTTGGAAAACCATAACAAGATAAAAACTGGTTCATATTTTTTTGATGTTGTTACAAGGAAAGCAAATGTCAATATTTTCGCGATTCTATGAATCCCAACTAATTTACACACATTTTATCATCTATAGAACGAGACAACTTTCACGAACAATTGTTTGGAAGAATGCTAATACATTTGGAGTTTCTCTTCAAGCAAAATGTTAAATCTAATTAGGTATTCACAGATAGCATATAGGAACATAAAGCGCAGTCACTGTGCATACTTCTCTTGCCGTCGACCTTCATGCATCGAAACCGCTTGCCTAAACCCAAGACAAAATGCCTCGAGCCGAAATTCAATTTAACCTATCATATTTAATCTTTTTTTATGATACATCAGGCGAGAAAAGGTCAGAAATTAAGATTTTATGCAAGCGATTTATTGTCGTTTGTGTCGAATGTCTCTGTCTTCGGTTAATTTCACGTTACTGGTATATTTCATTTGATTATTTCAATAATATACAGGGTATCCCGGAAAATGTGGGAAACCTCTCGGATTCAGATAGAACATAAAAATTAAGATGACAAGTTCCCATATTTTTTTTCCTAGTGGCCCTCCCTACGGAGGTACGACCTCCTAAATGACAACACTGGAAATCCATTTTAGTGGAATAAGTTTCAAACTACTCGATATAATTTAATGAAAATTCTATAGTATTATTGGTATTAAGGACCTCTTAAATCACCGCACTCAAATTTCAATTAGCTTGTTCAGTTTACCAGGGGTGGACTGGGTTGTACAATTTTATGCTTACACCCTGTATGATAAGGTGCTAAAAAACAAATTTGGATACCTTGAACATTAAGCTGAAGAGAAGAGAAGGTACATTTTTTCAGTGTCGATAAAATGAACCGTTTCCAAAAAAAATGATGAAAGAAGTAGGTATTTGAAATTTATTCCACTAAAATGAATTTCCAGTGGCGTCAT
Organism: Propylea japonica; assembly: GCA_013421045.1. NCBI lineage: Eukaryota > Metazoa > Arthropoda > Insecta > Coleoptera > Coccinellidae > Propylea > Propylea japonica. The sequence goes on along the minus strand of CM024246.1, from coordinate 41,384,748 downwards.
TTAGGAGGTCGTATCTACCTAGGGAGGGCAGCTAGGAAAAAAATTATGGGAACTTGTCATCTTATATTTTTATGTTCCATCTGAATCCGAGAGATTTATCACATTTTCGGGACACTCTGTATAATTCTTGTTGAACGCTCGTTCATTTTGAACGATTGGTATACCGTTTTGCCAAAATGTCTGTGATTTTCAAATTTCGATCCGAAATGGTCTCAAACGATAAGGTTCGACTCACTTATGGCAAAATATATTTCCTCATTCCTCTAAATTCAGACAAAACAAAACGGATCTTAACTCATAAGAAACCTCATTTTGCACAAGAATTACATTTGAAATAACAAAATTTTCTATGTATATACATTCCAGTAGAGTTTTGATATTTCTCGTAGTGCTTCTGAATACTTTGTGAATGGTTGGCATGAAGATTTCATATTAAAATAGAAGAAATTGAGCATTAGAATGGGTTATTGATGATCAATTTCGTACACATTAAAATCACATTTCATTTAGAAATAGACGGAAAAATAAATTTAAAAATAAATCAAACTAAAAATTGAAAACAAAAATCCTCATATCCCAGTACAGAATATCCGATTCGTAGTTGAAGATTCTTATTAAATTTTGGGGAGTTATGTCAACACAGTCATAGAAATGTAATATCGCGAAAAATGTCTATATTTTCATGAAAAAATTTTCGATTGAAAAGAATTCGAGTTCGAAGATGTGTATTGGCGCTCGAAAGCATCTGCTTACGATTTTCATTAATTTCAATTAACGAATTTAAAACTGACAAAAATACATGATGCGTACAACTATCTAGTGACCATTGAAATGCATTTGCTGGATAGCATGATTTCTTATTTTTTCCTGTTCAAATTTTCCAAATTTTGAAGGAAGTCTTAAATATTTCTCTCAATCAATATCACGAAAATGAAATGAAAATTAGGAATTCATAATTACTTTCTGAAATATCTCTATTATCTTTCAAATCTAAAAACATGTTCCACTTGAATACTTTCTTTGTTCATGAGAAATCGATCACTTTAGAACTATGATAAATTTTTATCGTCAAAGATTTTATCGCTGCTCAAAAAACCATAATATACATAAAGATATATCCTGATTGTCTTCAAGTCCTGTTTGTACTCAAGCTTCAATGACTCGAACAAGTATTCAAATCATAAATACCATCGAATGTAGATATACCACGCAGATATCGTCATCAGATTTCACTTGAGAATACCGAATCAGAATCAAAGATTCCTTTATCCAGCATACAGATGAGCTTGAAAATCTATTTCTGATGACTTGAAATTTTAATTTTGGATACTTCAAGCCATATCGTCCTTGGTAGCCATATTCTCCATAAACCAACTCCTGTCTTTGCAATCCGACCACGATTTCCAAGAATTAACTGTTGCACAAAATGCGTCATACCAATTGCAACGTTGCCAAAGTAATTAATGTACACCCTACGTGAAAACTCATATTCTCGGTATTCTTTTACCGGTTATTAGTGATGCAAACGTATGTTGTAGACAGATTTCAAGGCTGAGCTCCATCCACACTGAAATCCATCATATTACAAGAATGGATCGAAAAAGAAGAGATATTTCTCGGATACAAGAAGTCATCAAGAGAGGCGAATAAATATTATAACAGGACTATTTGCAGGAGGTGACAACTATTATTGTGGTCACCGAGAACGACTGGAATGTGAGATTAATCAGTGCATGGTATAAAATTATTGAACCATTGAAATTCAAATGAGTGTTGTTTCTCCACAGAAAGCATATAAAATGAAGAACGAGGTTAGAAAACTGGATAAAAATTCAGGAAAATAGACTTTTCAATGGTTGTAGAGGGTTTTCCAATAAGAGGTGTTATTTGAATAATAGCCTGCTATTTCGGTATGTGTCACGTTAAAGCGGTCATTTTTGACATTTGATGTAGAAACTACACCATTAATAAAATGGAGCGATACACGCATCAAGAACGCATTGTAATTATTAAAATTCACTATAAAATAGTGAAAATTTGGCAGAGACGCTTCGTTAAACATTTTTGGGTCGTCGTGAAGCACCTTGTCGGACTACAATAAAGAAATAGTGAAAAAATTCGAGCTGTTGGGATAAGTAAGTGATGTGAAGAATAAAACCCGTACACGTCGCTCAAGACCAGCCGAGAATATTGCTGCTGTAGCCGAAAGTGTTGAAGAAAAACCAGGTTCGTCCATTCCTCATCTTTCTTTGGAACTAGAATTTTTATGGCCGAAATTTGATAGTATTGACCTGGACACGTTTACATTCAACAAGACGGCGCTTCGTTCCACACAAGCAACGAAACCATTGTTCTTTTACGTTTCCGGACCGTGTTATCTCTCGAAGGGGTGATCACAATTGGCCTCCGAGATCTTGTGATTTAACACTTGCGACTTCTTCTTTTGGGGCCACTTGAAAGTGAAGATCTACGTCAATAGCCCAGCGTCGATTCAAGACCTCAAAGATGGAATTCCTGAGGCTATCTAGGATATAGGACCACTACTTTGCGATTTGGTTATGGAAATTTTCATTTAAAGGATATGGTCCTGTAAGCCGTGGTCTTGGTGGTCATTTGCCTGATGTTTTTCCATTATTAACGGCATAGCTTCTTCTTTATAATGATTTGAAAATCCGATCATTTATATTGAACGATTGCATTTTCGTTGAATATTAAAATAACACTTCGTATTGGAAACTCTTTATTGACGCAACTCCACAAAAATTTGTGTACTACTTTGAATTGGTACTGAATATCTTACTACAAATGTCAACTCGAATGATTTGACAAAATCTGAATAATTCGAAAAAATATATAATATGGACAGAAATTAATTCTATGGCTGTGATAAGCGATACTTTTCAAATTGCATGAATCTTTAGTATGAAAATCTTCACCCTGAATCAAAGTTCACTCGGATCGAATTTTTTGTGGCGAATTTCATTTCGATATTCCGATTGAATTTTCTATGATTCACTTCGGGCGCAAAATTCGTATGAGGCATCTTTGGAGTGTCTTGCGTGGCCGCAAAATTTCATTTCGATCGGTGTTCGTTCAGTCTGAGATATTGAGGAACAAAAATTCAAATTGCCCATATTTCATGAAACATTATGAAACTATTCTGTTGGTTAACGAACTTAACTGCGGCATTTACCCTCAAAATTTCTCGTCTCGATGACGAATTGAATTCGACCAAGGACTTCTTTTAGTTCGGAAAAAATATACAATAATTGGACCAATAAAAACTACCGTCATTTTTAGAAAGTAAAGTTCCAACAAATTTAGTAAGCTGAACCCCCAAGAAAGAGAAATCAAAAACCTGTAGAATTTCCACGAGAATTTGATAGGTTTCGGTGTAGATTGACCTTGATTTATTGTTCTTGTCACCTTCTTCCTTTCTCTTCCGTAATGGCAACCTTTGAAACTATTCCTGGAACTCTAGAATAATTAATGTCTGATACATTTTTAATTCACGCAATACCTGAAGTGTGGAGCAGAATTCCAATGCTATAATAATATTTCCTGACTTCCTAAGTATTGGTTATGACTTCGAGTGAAATGATCATTATTTTTCTTGAGAAAGGAGAAAAAATGTTCATAAAAAGTAACAGTTTAACCTTTTTTTCTTTGCATGTGGAGTGACAAAAATTATATCTAAATTTCCAGATGGTTAGCGAATAGACACTGCTATATTATATTTCACCAAGTATGAAGTGAGTGAAATTTTAGCCGAACCTTCTCCATAGAAGATCTGTTAGATGTCGTTTATATTCGTACGCAACCGGAATGTGTCATGCATTGTTTGGACAAGTAAAGAGAGATAGATGCTTACACTGCAGCATTTACGATAGAGAGATCGTAGCGATAGGAGGGGTTAAGTTTTCCTTCAGTTCATAACCTGCTGAGATAGACATACTAATGTATAATTGTGTCTGGTAATTTAGCTTACCAAGAAGAAAAACCTTGAAATTTTTTTGTAGAATTTTTTCACATCAGCTGTAAAATGAGGTAAACTACTGAGAAATGAAATAGTTATTCTATCAATGTTTATTAAGGAGGGTGATAAATAAACCATTTCTCTGTCGAACGCATCATTAATTCAGTATAAATTCTTGATTGAATTATAATTACAATTAACATAATGTAATTTTTCATGTTTCATTGTTCCAGTAGAGTTGTAAAATTACTCGTATTGGCTCTGAATACTCTTTGTTCGGTTGCCAATGAAAATTACATATTGAAATAATTTAAAATTTAGCGATAGTCATTATTGATCATTTCCGTATACGTTTAAACTCACCTTTTAGTTTGAGGTCGATGCTAAAAAAGTTAATTTGCACCTTCAAAATCTTCTGGGAAACTAAAAATGAAATTGAAGCATTAATTTGGAAAGGGACCCGGACATTTCTTATGGGAATTGGCTCCCGGGGATTTGGCTGAAAATTTGATTCGATGTCTACTAATCCTTCTGATCAAATGTCTATACAGTCACGAAGCTGAAAAATGCATACGTCTAGGAGTTTTTAGCGATTTTTTGTATCCATTGTGGCTTACGTTTTACCGTTCACGCAGAAATGTTGAAAATATTTCGTGATTATTGAAAGCAGATTCTGTCAATTCGAAATATTTTCAAACATTTCTGTGTGAACGGTAATACGTAAGCCATAATGGATACAAAAAATCGCTAAAAACTCCTAGAAGTATGCATTTTTCAGCTTCGTGACCTGGGAGACATTTGATCAGAAGAATTAGTAGAACATGATATCAAATTTTCAGCCAAATCCACCAGGATCCATTTCCCATAAGAAAGTACGGGGTCCTTTCACGTTCTTCTCGAAATCTATTATCTAAGTTTCCATGTTCCTCAAGAACTTGTGTCACGTATGAACATTTCTCAATTCTCTTCTTTGAGAATTGTTTCACGCATTCAACTCAAATTCCAATGGAATCTTCACTAGAATACTAATGAGCGCGAAGTAGAAAACCTTGAAATCAACGATTCCTAGAAACAATAAAAGTCACATAATTTCAAACCATGTTTTTTATTACAAATTCAAATATTACAATAATTCTCGTCTAAACTTATCAATTGAGTTATTGGTACATTGCCTTATCACTTCTGGCACTCTCCACACGCCTTCTACCTAACAGTCTAATAATAGTGAGACGTTTTCTTAATAATCAACAGGAAATACGCGCATACAGTCCTTCGAAAACAATAAATACAAGATGTAGTAGGAAAAAATCACTAAAAACCCGAACAGGGCAAGTATTCATTCATCGACCTAGAAGAAACCATCTCCAGTTGGGTCGTTCAACCATGGGTAGTTGTTGGGGCAACGTACGCAAGTTTGGAGGTTGATAGTTCCCCGGGTACCTCCTTGGAGGTGAGTTTGCAGGAGTGTGGTACCCAACATGCCGGAATTCCCTCAACGTTACATTTTTCCCTCCAAGACTCGAAGTTCTTGACTTCTGAAATTGGCTTGGGTTCTGGATCCATGGATAACCTGAGTCATCGTGGTGAAGTAAACGTCGTTGTGGTTTGACAGGATTTCATCGATCCAATACAAGAAAGCCTCGAGGAAAGGGTTGTTCTTCAACCAAGCTGCGTGGAAGTAAAGACCAAGAGGAGCTCTGTTTTCCTCGTAATGCCTGTCGAAGTTGTGGTTCAAGAAGTTGTAGAACTGATCCCCGGTTAACAAGTTGGAACATGAGTCAACCATGGAACATCCAGGAATGCTTTCATCACTGGTGGGGTCTTCCCTCCTGTCGAGTTCGTTCAAGACCATTTCCCATACGGCGTGACTCCTGGTGGGGCAGTTTTGGAGGTTTCCGTGCGTGGCAACGATGGGGCATGCGGAATACATGGTGTAAGGCCATAGTGGTGGGGTGAGTGGCGCGGGTGGCGCGGTGATGGTGGAGTCGTACAAGAATGCTTGTTCTTCCTCATGGTGAATTGGTTGTTGCCACCGACTCTGAGGTATGGGGCTCTGACACCGACGACGCTGTGTTGTCTGTGAGGTTGGCGTATTTTTCTACGATGATCCTCATGCCGGCCATTTCTTTGGCCCAGTCGTCGACTGTTTGCGTTGGACCAGAATTTTCGTCGTCGTGTGTCTGTGAACAAGCATGAAATGAGTTTCAGGGAAATTAGGATAGTTTCAATTGGCTGGCTTCATAGAATGAACTTTCGCGTAAGACAATAATCCATACTAATATTATAAATGCGAAAGTAACTCTGCCTGTCTGTCTGTTACTCTTTCACGCCTAAACGGCTGAACAGATTTGATGTGAACCTTTGGTCTGGTGATAGATGATAACCTAGAAATGGTCATAGGCTATAAATAATCACGCCATCGTTTTTGGGAGTAGGCAGTAGGCAGATAACTAAATTGTTGGGACTTTTGCTCTTTCACGTCTAAACCGGCTGAACAGATTTGATGATGAAATTTAGTGAGGTAATAGATGGTTACCTAAAAACGGATAATAATGATCACGCAATCGTACTTAGGGGGTAGGAAGTAGGCAGAGAAAATGAATGGAGTTAGTGATTTTTTTATGGTTTTTGCTGGGAGTTTTGCTCTATCATGCCTAAACGGCTGAATGGTTTTTGATGAAATTAAGTTAGTGATAGATAGTAACCTAGAAAAAGATATGGGCTATTAATATTCATGCTATCGTACTTAAAGCGTAGGCAGTAGGCAGAAAACTATTAAGTTAGTGATTTTTAATCGTTTGTTTCAAAAGTTTACCCATTCACGCCTTAACGTCTGAACGGATTTTTATAAGACTTGGTTAATATAAAGATAGGATCCTAGGCACGGACACAGGCTATTTTTACGGCGAAAATATACCTCATTCCCGCGGAAATCTAGCGCGATCGTGTCAAGAAGTGCATGACGCCATAGCTACTACTGAAATGATTATGATGCTTTTTTTAACAGAGCGTTACTAAGACTTTAAGTTAGTATTTGATCACTTTTCTAACTAGGAGGGTCGGTAGGCGCCATAATTTAGGGAATTTATGATATAATTTGATGCAACTGTCTTTATTTAACAGTTTTATTTGGATCGAATTACCGTGCGAAGCCGGGTGGGTCTCTAGTACATATTAAATTATAAAAGTCCCGTTATTTTGTCTGACATAATGGTATATTATTCTCAAGAATATTATCCTACCGATTTTTACATTATGAGAGTTTGTTGGTTAAACAGTTTTGTGTATGAACGAATTGACAATCAAGTGTGGAAACTGCCATATTCTTGCAAAATTAGGTTCTACAAGTTAGGTCAAACTGAACGGATTATTTTCCGCAAAATGAAAGAAAAAGTTATTTTCATTCCAAACTTTATGCATAATATTGTCTTACAACTGACTTTTGGGCTTCCAAGCTCATGAGTTAATGGAAGATTCACACTCACAGCATTAGCCTAGCATAAATAAAATCAATTCAATTTGAGGGATTTCCAATGGCAAATAATTTACCTATCCTTATCATATCAACAAAGCAGTGAATCCGAGGAATGCAATACTTTACACTCAATTTTACATTATCTTGGAGGTCATTTGTATATTAATCGAATGATCGCTTTCAGTTTCGAAATTTTGAATATTCACTAGACATGTGTTAAAAAACATGGCCGCACTTTGCGGAACTGACTTCATTTCCTCATCCACGCCTTTCTTCGTACCAAACTGTTAGCACAGTTTTCGCAGTGAATTAAAAACTGATTTATCCTTTCAGCAACCTATTATTATCCCAAAATTCGTCATCAAGGAGAACGTACAACTTTTTTTACAGCGTGATGATTTTCGAGGAGTACGGTGATAAATGTCGTTTCACGGCTACGTCCTTTTACTTGGTATTTTCTATTCCACCTTGACTCGATCGAAAAGTCGGTTAATTTATTTTTGTTTCGGCGATTTGATAAGTCAAGGTGAGATGATGATACTCTAGTGCATTCGTTAATGATCTGATGTTTTGGAGTCGAATTAATAATTATAATATATAATCGATATCGAATCGCCTAGTGATAATTATACACAATTCTTTTCCAATTAAAGGAATTATTTTTTATAATGTCACACAACCATGTGAAAAATATCGATAGTTCTTGTGAACGACCCTTTTTTTCACGAAATTACCCTTTTTTCGCATTATATCACTTATATTATCATAATTTTAAACTAAACGCAAAAAGTCAAGAAAACAAAAGCTATTCGTTTCACAGTACAGTTGCGGAAAGCGAAGTGTGAACGATTTTTTCCTATTGTGAATATGGCTCTATTTTTATACAGGATGTCCCGGAAAATGTGGGAAATCTCTCGGATTCAGTTAGCACATAAAAATGAAGATGACAAGTTCCATCATTTTTTTTTTTTAGCGGCTCTCCCTACGAAGATACGACCCTCTAAATGACGCCACTGAAAATCCATTTAAGTGAAATAAGTTTCAAACTACTCGATATAAATTGATGATGAAAATTCGATATGATTAAAGGTACTTAGAACCCCTTAAATCACCGCACTCAAATTTTAATTAGCTTGTTCAGTTTACAAGGGGCGGACTGGGTTGTCCATTTTAATGCTTACATTTTAACACCCTGTATGAAAGGTGCTGTGTGAAAAACAAATTTGGATACCTTGAACATTAAACTAAAGAAAAGGTACTCTGTTCAGTGTCGATAAAATGAACCGTTTTCGAGAAAAAAAAATAAAAAGAAGTAAAGAAGTAAGAAGTAAGTAATTGAAATTTATTCCACTAAAATGAATTTTCAGTGGCGTCATCGTCATTTAGAAAGTCGTATCTTCGTAGGTGGGGCCGCTAGGAAAAAAAATTATGGGAACTTGTCATCTTATTTTTTTATGTTCTATCTGAATCCGAGAGATTTCCCACATATTCCGGGACACCCTGTATATCCATGGTTGTTGACAAACCAAATGTTTATAAGGGAATTTAAAAATGAACGAAACTTTGAAATGCCTAATTTATTCAACTTAAATATGCCGAATATGCTCGGTGGAGTCGTTCAGTTTTCGGTTTCTAGCGTTTTACGGCAAAGCCTACAGGAAGAGGCATCGCCCGATAGTCCGGAATTCTATAGTCCGGGGGTAGTCCGGGTAGGAAAACGTCAGGTTAATTTCAATATTGTAACTTTTTTGGTGCTTGCTTGTGAAAAAAATTGTTATACAAATTTTATGTACTCCCTTTGAGGGGCTGTATCTTTACCAGGATGCTCCAATGAAGTTTCTTTATATGAAAGATCCTATCTTTTTTTCGATGAGGAATCACCCCCTTAAATAATTTACACTTATTTAGTTACACCTTGTATAAAATTGTCAAAAACACTCACGTGATGGAATGCACAGCTATCTCATGACCTTTGCGATGCATCTCTTGCACAGCAGAGTAATTGGTGTACTGTGCGAAATGAAGAAGGTGGCTTTGATGTCACAACCATTTGGATTTTCCTTTGGCCGTTGAAGATTTCCTTGTACAAGTCGATGTTGTTGTTGTTAATGGCGTCATCGAAGGTGATTGTGATCATCTGGGGTACGTCTTTTGCTGGAAGGTCACCGGGTATGGTGGGTACCGTCTTCTGAGCAGAAACAGTCGGGAAGGGTACATACGGCGGGGTCGCAGGGTGGGCACGGTTAGGATCACTGTCCTGATCTGGAAATTGATGAAAAGAAATGTTCAGAGATAATCTAAATCAATTTTAAGCTATATCGTAGACGAAAACAAGTTAAGGCTTCCTTATTGGGCCTCTCACACTTTATTGTTCGTGAGATATCAACTGCCGGAGATCGGAAAGGAAACTCCGATATTTGTAGGTTATGTGGATCGGCCGCAAAAATATGTGAATGCAAAAAGCAGACTAATTCCACTGGAAGGCGCTATCTTGATGCTAGCCGACATAAGAACGGAGGAGTCTCCTAGGAAAATGTGATTTTAGTATGGTAACGCACAACAGACCTCATAGATCTTTTTTAACTATTTACTTTGCCTCTTTACATCTAGTATTTATAAGGGCAGTCACGGTGCCAATATTAAGCCTGGTTCTCAGAGCTTTGACGTGAAGCCAGCGACAATCCCCATACTCCTATTTTCTCCCTCGCTGTCGCAGAAATACAAGTGAAGTTGGTTTATTTCAACTACAAAAGAGGCGTGTCGCTACAGATTTTGACAACCAGACCCAAAAGGAGGGGGTCAGGGGAAGTTTTGTTGATATTCTCTGGTTAGTGGAATAACTGTCGCGAGCTTCACATCGAAGCTCTGAGAACCAGGCTTTACACGGTCTAATGGGCCGATACATTGAGTTACTTTACAAGCTGCTACTGAGCGAATTTAGTAGTGATTGTAAATTCGGTCAGTGTAATCGAGTTCACAAGCCAACAATTTGATTTTAAAAAAAGTGCGACTAAAATTGAAAGCTGGGCTTCTTTACACGCTTAATCGCTGGCGTTTTGGCTTGTTGACATGTAAACAAGCGTGGTGTAACCACAGTTGCTTCTAAACAATCTGTGAGTTCTCATCTAATCGGTGGTTTCTGATGGTTATTAAATTTGAAAACGTAGTTATTTGACATTTATCTTAGATCCTTGACAAGGATACAAACATAAACCTCAATTGGATAGCTAGATTGTTGGCCACTCAGCGTGTAGACAGTTTTGTGTGTAATCATCACACAATCTCACAAGCTAATTCACTCGCTTCTAAATTCGCTCAGTAGCAGGTTGTTAAGTATCTCAATGCAATCGACCCATAATCTACCGAATATTTCAAATTGAGTATGTATATGTAATACATTTTTCTGTTGTACTCTGTTGAAGCAACAGTCGTCCATCCTGTTCAATTAACATAAAGGTATCTCCTTGAACCTTCCACACTCCTTTTACATACCAACAACTATTATTAGAATCAGCAGCAGCAAAACTTTTTCTAGGTTGGTTTCCCCAGAGGATCGTTATGCGATGATCTTTCGAATTAGGTATCCTATTTGGTAATCTTAATATTGATGTAACATCTCGTTTCTAATGAAGTGTAGTGTGTTTCCTCTCTGATTGGATCTTTTACATGTTTGATTGGTCAATTGCTGCTACTATTGTAACAGAATCGTATGTCCATGACTCTCATTCTTCCTTACAGAGCAAAATCTTGCAAGGTATATATTTAATCAGTATTTATCTTAATCTTTCAAGTTCAATGTGAAGTTGTTTCTTCCCTGCTCTTTTTTCATTAAATCATTAGGAATCTTATCTTCTACCCTAAGTAAGTTTTAATTTGTTATTTTGGTTAAAAAACGGCGGACACGCGCGAGAGACATGATTTTTTTTAATGAGTATTTCCCTAAGCTCTGATATCATAAGTAGAATACTGTGGTTTTCCACTAACCTTAGTTATGTGTCGATTATATTGCGATACCTCACAAGCTGCTCCTGAGCGAATTTAATAGTGATAATAAATTCGCTCAGTGTAATCGTGTTCAATAAGCCAGCAATCTGATTGTAAAAAAAGCTGCGACTAAAGTTGAAAGCTCAGCTACTTAACACGCTAAATCACTGGCGTTTTGGCTTGTTGGCATGTAGACAAGCCGTGTGTAATAACAGTTGCTACTGAACAATCTGTGAGTTCTCATCTACTCGGTGGTTCCTGGTTCTCAAACTTGAAAACGTATTTGACATTTATCTCAGATCCTTGACAACGATACAAACATAAACCTCACGTATATCGCTAGATTGTTACTACTCAGTGAGAGACAGTTTTGAGTGTAATCATCACAATCTACAGCTAATTCGCTCGCTTCTAAGTTCGCACGTAGCAGCTTGCAAAGTATCTCAATGTAATCGACCCGATTAGGGTTTTTATATGTATTATATTATGTTAGCTCTTGATTCCCTCTGTCGAATCATACATCTTCCATCTACCAATCAACATAAAGGGTATTATTACCAATCACGTCGTCTCATCTCCTTGAACCTTCCACACTCCTATTGCACATACCAACAACTATTATTAGAATCAGCAGAGAGGCAGAACTTATTCTAGGCTATAGCGCCTTAGAATCTGGGATGGGGTCCCCAGAGCGTCGTGATGCGATGATATTTCGAATTAGGTATCCTATTTGGTAATCTCAAGATTGATGTAACATCCCGATTCTAATGAAGTGAACGGAATGCTAGCGGGTGCGTCTCGCCAGTGAATGTCATCGACGAGAATTGGTATTTGTTGCATCCGCAATACTCGCAAGTAATGTTGTGTGTCGATAAATCGTATTCTCGACTTCCCTTTCGTATAACAGGTTGCTGGAATGCAGTCGGATTATTTCACGATGGCGGTACGAGCGGCCGCGTTGCCAAATTTTTGGTCTAAATTAGGAACTGACGTGGGTTGGTGCTCTGGTCTCGAGTGGGCAGGGTTGGTGGGGGGGGGTTGTACCATTGTGTGGTATGGTCTTGAGACAGGATATTGGAATGTCGTTGATTTTGTCGAAGTCTTGTTGATATAAGTCCTACTTCATTAAACAGCTTTTATTCTTCATAAGAGTGGTCCTCTAATTTAGAAGCGTAAGAGCCAAATGTTAATAAAAACATATTCAGAAGTCACAACACAGGTGATTTCTTGTGTTTGAATCAACTTATGGGTCGATTACATTGAGATAATTTAGAAGCTGCTGCTACTGAGCGAATTTAGTACCTGATTCTAAATCGCTCGGTTGTATTCGTGTTCACAAGCCAACAATCTGATTGTAAAAGAGCTGTGACTGAAGTTGAAAGCTGAGCTATTTTACAAGCTAAATCGCTGGCGTTTTGGATTGTTGGTGTATAAACAAGCCTGTGTGATCACAGTTGCTACTTAACAACCTGTGTGTTCTCATCTACTCGGTGGTTCCTGGTTCTTAAATTTGAAAACGTATTTGACATTTATCTTAGATCCTTGACAACGATACAAACATAAACTTCACGTGGATCCCTAGATTGTTGGCTACTCAGCGAGTAGACAGTTTTCCTGTGTAATCATTACAATCTCACAAGCTACTTCATTCGCTTTCTAAATTCGATCAGTAGCAGCTTGTGAAGTATCTCAATGTAATCGCCCCATTACTGAAAGTTGTGAATTCAAAATTTTTTCGTTTTAGATGTATACAGGAGTACCAATTAACATCTCAAGTATATTATTCAGGAAAAAAATTTCAATGATATCTCTTCAGTAGTAGAGAAGCCTTGAATGTCTTGAATGTTGACGAAAACTACTTGATAGTGATATCTTCTCTCAAGAAACAGGAGACGACAATAACAACGATATATGATAGATTTTAAAGAGAGTTACATTTCACTACGACCTTGAGGTCAACATAGCTTGCACACCAGAGAGTTCCAGAACTTCAATAAATTCCAGTATCTAAGAGGCCTTCAAGGAGGCTACATCCATGATTGTCCTATTATTTTCCTGCACAAGGCATTCGTTGCGCAGGCTCACAATCGCGAGGCATTCTGTTACTAAGTGAACAGGAATTTCCTCCTCTTTCCCACAGAATCTTGATTTGACAGTTTATGTCAAGTCAATTCTCATCATATGCTTTCAGAGGACAATGTCCTTCTAAAAGAAAGAGAGGTGGTGTAACTTATTCATGCTGAGATCTGAATACTTTTCAGACCTTTTAGTTTTAATGTTCGGAGGAGAATTTTTCAGAATAACCCATTCGCGGAGAGTTTGTCCTCCAGAGGAGTTACTATTTCAGTTTTTTCCATTTCAAAAACTCTTCATTGTAGGTGCATTTACCTATACAATAGAAGGGTCCTGTGTCAGTAAGTGGAGTTTTTGCTTCCTCCTGGCCATTCGGAAATCAAAGAAAACGAAGAGGCCAATACACTTGCCAAAGAGGGGGCACGAATGTCACTCATTGGCCCAGAACATTTCTGTAGTATATGTAAATGTACCTATAGAAGGAGTTTCTGGAGAAGGAAAAGCCGAGAGGGGGAAAAACTCTGGTCGAATCTTCAGGGATGGATCATTCCACTGAATTCCTTCGGAACTTTGAGACAGCGGGATCCGAAAGATATCTGGATCTTGGTAAGAAGCAATCACACTCCTCACTGGCTTTCTTACAGGACACTGTCGCCTCAGGAAGCACCTGTTGAGGATGGGATTATCGGACAATGACAAGTGAAGGTTCTGTGAGGAGGGGAAAAAACCGCCATTAAACTTGTCACGGAATGATTTGCCATTGCGAGCCTAAGGAGAGAATGCTTTGGGCGAGAAGCTTGTAAGAGTGAGGAACAAGCCTCGTTGAATCCTTCACAGGTATTAGATTTCATTAGATTTCTGGAACTGAAGCCCGCTGTAAGTGTGTGTGATTAGAACAGCTCTGTAAGGGGCACAATAGATCTTGAGGTCGCAGTGAACTGTAATCCTTTTTCAAACTAAATAAGTGCGTTGGCCTCTTTATTTGCTTTAATTTTTGAGTGACTACTGAGTCACTAGTCACACTCTTGATAGTCGCAGTGAAGTGTAATCCTTTTTTAAACTAACTAAGTGCGTTGGCCTCTTTATTTGCTTTAATTTTTGAGTGACTACTGGGTCACTAGTCACACTCTTGATAGTTTCTTTCCAGGTTCAAACACTAAATGGTAACAATCAATTCGAAGTAAAGAATTTACTTGCTAATGATGAAACCCTTCGCGTAGCCTGTATGACCGACCAATTGTTTCAATCGCAAATCCATAGCATTTAAGAATTTCCATACATATTGATATCGACGCATTCGCGTGATATTTCAAGAGATCCGCTGTGTCGAGACCTTGGTAGGTTACCTTTATTTATGCGAAAGTGGGTATTAAGAAATAACTTTCATTGTCCCTGATGGTTCTCAGACGGCGTCTACACACCGGGAGACGCATGAAGCAGAACAGGGCTGGCCAGAGGCGTCTCGATATTTCGCTAGTCGAAACTCTGTTTTGCCTTACGGCCCACTTTCTATCGAACCGGCCCACTTCGATAGGCAATTAGCCAATCACGAATTACTACCATCAATTCATCCGGTTAAAATCAGCCGTTTTAGCCTATGATATCATGTATAATTGATTAATTGTCCAGTGTTAGGTAATGATGAGTGGCGGAGAAAATTTCAATATTTCTCCGGTGTGTGTCAATATTTACGTATCAGTCTTTCTCTTGATGTGATTTCTATTACGATTGGCCTCCCGGTATTCATATGAGCATAACAAGTTCGTGATACAGTATTTTTTAATGAAACCCGATTATGTTTGAGAGGTCAGTACTTGCGTGCGTGGCCACTTGATGGTGAATTCTTCCGTACCTAAATTGATCAACGAGTCAGATTAAGAAAAAGTTTGTGCTTTTTCGAATTTTTGATCATTATGGACATTTCTTCGACCTTTGGTTGTCGAAAGAAGCCATAAAAATTCATATGCGATGACCACTAAATAAGTTGGCAAGGTCAACTTAAACATTAAATTCTCATCGATATAAAATTTGTTTTTCAAGAAGTTTTATGGCATATTGTAATATATAGCTCAATCAAGTGATTAGTTGAGATCTCTAGATGTTGAGTTTTATTTCTTGAAATCGATGAAGAGAATATTATATAGAATTAGCAGATTGCGATTAAATTCTGATTCTTCTGATTCTGGTCTTCTATGAATTTACAGACTACTTCCGTAATTATACTTATTATCAAGACATTTTGAAGATATCATTTAGTTCAGTTTAGTTTAAAAAGTGGTTACAGTTCACTGCGACTTTAAGGTCTATTGTGCCCCCTTACATAGCAGTTCTGGTCAAACCCCTCATAGCTCGCCTTCTAATTCCAGAGATTTAATGAAATCGAATGTCTGTGAAGGCTTCAACGAGGCTAGTTCCTCACTCTTAACGCTTCTCGCATTCTTTCCTTAGGCTCGTAATGGCAAAGCATTCTGTGACTAGGCGATTGAGGGTTTCTTCCTCCTCGCCACAGAACATACACTCGTCACTGTCCGACAATCCCATCTCAATAGGTGCTTCCTAAGGCGACAGTGTCTTGTAAGAAAGCCAGTGAGGAGGTGTAATTGCTTCTTACCAAGATCCAGATATCTTTGGATTCCGCTGTCTCAAAGTTCCGAAGGAACCCTGTGAAATGATCCGTCCCTGGGAGATTCCGCCAGGGTTTTACCTCTCGGCTTTCTCCTTCTTATATGTAGGTACATTTACATATACCACAGAAGGGTTCTGGGATATTGAGTGATTTTCGTGCGCCCTCTTTGGCAAGTGTATTGGCCTCTTCGTTTCCTTTGATTCCCGAGTGGCCGGGAACCCAAATTTAAAAGACGTTATTTCCTTTCCTGCCTCATTAAGTTTGTTCCGGCACTGCCAGATCATTTAGAGGCGATGACGTAGGAGCTCATTGCTTTAATAGCAGCTTGACTATCTGAGTGTATGGCGATATGGCACTTCTGATAGTTTCTTTCTAGATTTATATCTACACCATTTCCAAGTGTATTTCAGAAAGCGTCAATTGTATTTCAGAATAGTCAATTGTATTTCAGAAAGCGTCAATTGTAGTTCAGAATAGTCAATTGTATTTCAGAAAGCGTCAATTGTATTTCAGATTATTTCATATGTATTCAGAAACCCGTCATTTGTAATTCAGAATAGGAATATTATTTTAATTTCCAAATATCACAATTATCTCGATTTCAGTGTGTCTTGGGACTGAGGAGGATAAACCGTATTTAAAATGAACATTTCTGCTATATGTAAATGTTGTGTACCAATAAATTGAGTTTCGAATGACCATTTCCGAAATACAATTGACGATTTCTGAAATTGAATTGACTGATCTGAATTACAAGTGATGTTTTCTGAAATGCAATCGATGATTTCTGAAATACAATTGACTAATCTGAAATACAATTGACGCTTTCTGAAATACAATTGACTATTCTTAATACAATATCTTTCTGAAATACAATTGACGCTTTCTGAAATACACTTGGAAATGGTGTAGACATCTTTCAATAGCTAAGATTTCAGCTTGAAAGACGCTCATACAGGAGACTAGCGACAGTGCACACTTGGTACTGCCCCGTATATCCCAGCACCTGCTCCTGTAGAGGTTTTGGAACCATCTGTATACCATTTTACGGTATTTTCTCTGAGGTTATAGCCGATGTAATCCCGTTTCCAATCCTCTATTATACTTTGCAATGTCCTGAAATTTAACTCAACTTTTTGCCTTAACTTGTGGGCAGAATTTTTCATTCTTGAAGGGTTGGAAAATATATTTTTCTGGAAATATAGAATAGGATTCTGACTTCTACTTCCTGTGACATATCTAATGAAACCCTTCTAAACATTGATGTATGTGATGTTCACTTACCGCAACTGTTTTCATCAGATCCATCAGTGCAATCCTTCTCGCCGTTACAGAAAAGTCCTCTTTCAATGCAGTTGCTGTCTCCACAAGCGAGGAAGCCATCTTGGCAAAGAGGCTCGTCGGTGACCAAAAGAGGTTTCACCTTCCTCTCCTTGTTCTTGGTCTTACAGTTCTTCACAGAGTCTTTCCAATCGCAAGTCTGTTTGTCGATGTCGAAATACAGACCTGCTGGACAACGGATGGCTTGAAGACCCTGGAAAAAAATTGAGGTTGATATGGGAAGAATTTCGTGATATAATAACGAATGTTACGAATGGTAAAGTTGAAATAATGTTAATTGTTCGTCTTTTAATTTGAGTTTTTTAGCTCTACACCATTTTTCAAGTGTATTCACAAGGCGTCAATTGTATTTCAGATTAGTCAATTGTATTTCAGAAAGCGTCAATTGTATTCAGATTAGTCAATTGTGTTTCAGAAAGCGTCACTTGTATTTCAGATTAGTCAATTGTATATCAGAAAGCGTCAATTGTATTTCAGATTATATCATATGTATTTCAGAACCCGTCATTTGTAATTCAGAATAGGAATATTATTTTAATTATATTTGTTTTGAATTTATTTTCACTTGATAGTGGTTAGGTTGAAGATATAAATCAGTTCTATCAAAAAAAGATCATCTTCTCTCGCCAAAAATTTCGATATCAATTATTTGCATTCATGTTTTGCGAAAATGTGTCAAAAAAGTGTGGATAGGACGTCATCTTCAAAGGACACTAGCTCCTTAACGAAGCAATTTTGCATTATATGATTTGGGTCGAATCTGTCTAAAATATGATCTATAATGTCCACTTGAAGTTTGTAGGTCTAATTACGGAACACCCTGTATATAAACTTGACAATAAAACAATTAAATTCTATGATTCTTATGATGCGATCCTCTTGAAATTTTCCATGAATCAATCTTCATTCACAAAATAAATGTCACTCGAATGGATATCTTGTTATGGAAATATAGAGAGTCTTCTTTTCAATGTTCCAACTGAATTTTCTATAGTTCTGATGCGATCCTCTTGAAATTTTGATTTAGTAGAGATTGCTTGAATTCAATGAGATAACCATCACTATAAGTGCATAAATGCCATTTACGAATACTGGAATATAGTTATTCTTATCATATCGTCATCTAAACAACTTTACAGATAATTATCACTTAACATCTCGTTATGAACCATCAATATCCATAATGGTAACCTCAAGCATTTATTCCACCTTGATATTCAGTCAATCGTTCTTCCGGCCAAGAAATGAAAGCGTTAAGTATCCAAGGTCTTCTGTATTCACAGGTGCAACAAAAACAGAACTGCTTTATCATACTTTCCATTATATGGCTCGGTGAAAATCTTCGGTATTTGTTTCTCACTAACATTCAATTCAACAGCTGATTGAAGATTCTTCACGCTTAGCTGAAGCTAGTTCTCAAGTTTGTTGAAATATTTCGAACCAATTTGTATACTAATGATTCTATTTTGATTGTTTTGTTTTGAATTGATTTTTTTCGTAGAATGAATTATTATTGAGTTGAGATGAATACTTAGTAAGAAATTGAACGCAGTTGTTCGTTTCAGAACCCAGGAACAACAGATTTGTTGGGTTTTCAGAATAAGATGTTGGAACACATTGAAAGTTTGATATTTTTGGTACTTTTTTTGAAAAAACACTATCCATGTTTCGATTTGTTGTAGATATTTCGATTGAGGAATTCCCAGCAGTTTTCGAGCGCTAGTTTTACTTGAGCGAGTGCTTTGTTGAAACGTTGACTTTGGGGAAAGCCGGTTTCGATGCAATAGGCTCGCGGCCAACACTCAGTGAAGACGGGAGTGAGTTATATATGATAGAATAAAATGGGCGCCAGGTAGAGTAATGCCTGCCTACTCAAGGCAAATGAACTGCTTACTCCTCTACCAGAGTAACAGATAACAAAAATCCCTCAAAAATTAAAGTCACAAGGAATTTATTAACAAAAATAAAAAATATATGTGCAGTGGTTGACACAATACGAATAAAGATTATCCCCAAGGGGTAGTCAAAAGGAAAATACTAAATACACACTAAATCAGATACGAACCAACAATCCAAGTTACACAATAAACCGACCTAAGTCAATAACTACTTTACATAAACCAATGGTTCCTGAATGGAACACCGATCAATCATCCTATCACAAAATCCTAACCGACCTAAGTCAACAACTAATTTACATAAACAATGGTTCCTGAAGGGAACACCAATCAATTATCTTATCACAAAATCCTGAAGGGATACACGAGCACCTGGTGGTACCCAACGCAACTTATGAAGTGCACCTCATTATAATTGCTCACAACTATATATAACATTACCTTACAAACAATATCACAAATTATCACAATAAAAAAAGCCAACAATTTACCATATTAAAGCCAGTGCTACACACTGGTTACCTTCACAAAATACTCCAGAACGTAGATAGCTCCAAGATAACAGGCAAGGGGATGCCAATCGATACCTCTAACTGGCAGGTTCGTGAGTACCTCTAACTGACAGGTACATACATAATTCAGCCAAGAAGACATGCCAGGACGTGGAATAACTGACAGGTTACCCCCAATAACGCCAGGTACATGGAAACTGTACTCAACACCTGTCACATGGAACTCAGGTACACCCAATACGTGGAGATACACCCAGATACGTGGAATACAGCCAGATACGTGGAAACCCCAGTACGTGGACCCTAACAAAATACTATAAGAAACGGTTCATAAGTTATAAAAGGATATCTAGTAGTTACCTCTGTTGTTCGAGGAGATAGGTTCAACCTCCAATTCAGTCGGGAATTGTTCGAAATAATTCCAATAATATTCGCTACACAACAACCTATAAAGAAGATGGTAAGACAACTGGTTCAAGATAGAAAATGTATGCATACCTAACGAATTTCCTGTGGAAGAGTTTATGATCACGTATGAAACGTATTTTTTCCCAAATATTCCAAAATACTCTCCAGGGAATAATGACACTCGAAGTTATAATCCCTCAAAACGAGGATGAATCTAGATTCACAATTTCTTCGAAAAAATGTCTCAACGAATTTCACATTAACCAAAATGTCGGCCTTGACAGTCACACAGAAATTTCCAGAAAGTTCACAGAGCCTATCAGTTGTCATGGTTGTCATAGCGAAGAAAAAGAAGAAAAAAAAATATAAACGAATCGTTTACGTTACTGTTGAATTTACGCAGTTTATAACAGAGAAGGGTCCCTATAAATCCATTTCTATAATTCTTCCACAATTTCCGAAGTACCACTGAGGCCAAATAATAATGAACTAACCAAAAATGACAAACAACATTAACCTCACCATTTTCAAATAATAAACAAACCGTTTTCTGAAGGAAAACAATTCGAACAGGTAGGAAAACGAGGTGAATAATCACAAAAATAAGGAAATTTAGAAAATGAAACATCCAATAAGTTTACTTAACTAATAATTTTTTGGAAAGAGATGGCAAAACTACATTTCATGACAAGTTCAAAATAATAACGTTACAATTCCCCCCTTACTTTAAAAAAAAAAAAAAAAAAAATGACTGAAGGTCCATTTTTTCCGGTTAATGGTTTTGCCATCCAGGCAGCTTCGGAAACCAATACAGAACACACAAAACAATCAATAAGGTCACAATAGGGTGATCAGTAGGGTGAATAGTAGATACATCGTCAAGAAATATCACCAAGTCAAAATCGAGAAAAAACCATGAAAATACCAAGTCACATCCATATCGACATACCTAATCCTCCATTCAGGAGCCGCGAAAATCACAAAAGTCAAAAATCGAAAAAATACAAAATCGGAAAAAAAAATCCATAATCCTCCACACGGGAGTTACCACATTAAGGTATATAAGTCAAAAATCGGAAAACAACAAAATCGACAAAGTCGAGATGCCTAATCCTCCATTCAGGAGTCACAAAAAATCACAATAGGGGCAATTTAACATGAGTCAAAATCAAAGAATCCATAATCCTCCACAAGGGAGTCACCATACAAAGGTATAAAATACAAGTCACCGTCATTTCGTCATAATCAATACTCCATATAGGAGCCACAAAAATCACCACACATGGCAGTCCTAAACAGAAATTTCACACAAAAAAAAAAATCACCAAAGAAAGTATCGAAATCGGGGAATCAAAGTCACATTAATACAATATACTTAACCTCGTCACCGAATACAGAGGATGAAATGTAGCTATGTACTACCGTGGAACTGAAAATACAAACGATGTTGGTTGTACTTCAGCCACTGAATGGGGGTAGTGACCACCCTAGTCAATTTATGCTCAAGGCAAGGGACAGCCAATCCTCTGCCCCATCACTCATTCACCTACTACCCAGCAAATAATGTAACCACATCCACACTAGATCTATTCATCACCAAAACACCATACCGATAAGAATCAAATAAACAAAATTGACCGAACTAATGCAACGCAGCATGAAAAAGAAATCTACCACAAAAACCAGAAACGCATCATGATAGGGAAGAAAAAAAAACCCAAAAAAATACCACAATAGCCCCGATCAACCACTGCATGTCAGTTGTCATTGACTATGGCCCCACGTTGGGCGCCAATTTGAAACGTTGACTTTGGGGAAAGCCGGTTTCGATGCAATAGGCTCGCGGCCAACACTCAGTGAAGACGGGAGTGAGTTATATATGATAGAATAAAATGGGCGCCAGGTAGAGTAATGCCTGCCTACTCAAGGCAAAATGAACTGCTTACTCCTCTACCAGAGTAACAGATAACAAAAATCCCTCAAAAATTAAAGTCACAAGAATTTATTAACAAAAATAAAAAATATATGTGCAGTGGTTGACACAATACGAATAAAGATTATCCCCCAAGGGGTAGTCAAAAGGAAAATACTAAATACACACTAAATCAGATACGAACCAACAATCCAAGTTAACACAATAAACCGACCTAAGTCAATAACTACTTTACATAACCAATGGTTCCTGAAGGGAACACCGATCAATCATCCTATCACAAAATCCTAACCGACCTAAGTCAACAACTAATTTACATAAACAATGGTTCCTGAAGGGAACACCAATCAATTATCTTATCACAAAATCTGAAGGGATACACGAGCACCCTGGTTGGTACCCAACGCAACTTATGAAGTGCACCTCATTATAATTGCTCACAACTATATATAACATTACTTACAAAACAATATCACAAATTATCACAATAAAAAGCCAACAATTTACCATATTAAAGCCAGTGCTACACACTGGTTACCTTCACAAAATACTCCAGAACGTAGATAGCTCCAAGATAACAGGCAAGGGGATGCCAATCGATACCTCTAACTGGCAGGTTCGTGAGTACCTCTAACTGACAGGTACATACATAATTCAGCCAAGAAGACATGCCAGGACGTGGAATAACTGACAGGTTACCCCCAATAACGCCAGGTACATGGAAACTGTACTCAACACCTGTCACATGGAACTCAGGTACACCCAATACGTGGAGATACACCAGATACGTGGAATACAGCCAGATACGTGGAAACCCCAGTACGTGGACCCTAACAAAATACTATAAGAAACGGTTCATAAGTTATAAAAGGATATCTTAGTTACCTCTGTTGTTCGAGGGAGATAGGTTCAACCTCCAATTCAGTCGGGAATTTGTTCGAAATAATTCCAATAATATTCGCTACACAACAACCTATAAAGAAGATGGTAAGACAACTGGTTCAAGATAGAAAATGTATGCATACCTAACGAATTTCCTGTGGAAGAGTTTATGATCACGTATGAAACGTATTTTTCCCAAAATATTCCAAAATACTCTCCAGGGAATAATGACACTCGAAGTTATAATCCCTCAAAACGAGGATGAATCTAGATTCACAATTTCTTCGAAAAAATGACAGTCACACAGAAATTTCCAGAAAGTTCACAGAGCCTATCAGTTGTCATGGTTGTCATAGCGAAGAAAAAGAAGAAAAACCAAAATATAAACGAATCGTTTACGTTACTGTTGAATTTACGCAGTTTATAACAGAGAAGGGTCCCTATAAATCCATTTCTATAATTCTTCCACAATTTTCCGAAGTACCTTACTGAGGCCAAATAATAATGAACTAACCAAAAATGACAAACAACATTAACCTCACCATTTTCAAATAATAAACAAACCGTTTTCTGAAGGAAAACAATTCGAACAGGTAGGAAAACGAGGTGAATAATCACAAAAATAAGGAAATTTAGAAAATGAAACATCCCAATAAGTTTACTCAACTAATAATTTTTGGACAGAGATGGCAAAACTACATTTCATGACAAGTTCAAAATAATAACGTTACATTGTAGTTTTGCCCAAATGTCTGAAATTTAGGAATTTTGCGCAGAAAATTGTCTCGAAACAATAGGTATGTTCGACTACCTAATAACGAATCAGTCGAGACGAAATTTTGCAGTAAAATGTTCAATACCAATTCAAAGCAGTACGCAAATAAAAGGTTTTCCAATAAAAGGTATTTTTTCATATTATAAGAAAAATGATATTTTTCAATATAAATGATCGGATGTTTGTTTCATTATGAAGAAGAAGCTATGCCGTTAATAGTGGAAAAAACATCAGGCAAATTACCACCACGACCACGCTTACAGGACCATATCTTTTTAATGAAAATTTCCATAACCAAATCGCGAAGTGGCTGCCCTATGGCCTCGATAGCCTCACGAATTCCATCTTGAGGTCTTGAATCGACATTGGGCTATTGGCGTAAAACCTTCTCTTTTACGTGGCCTCAAAGGAAGAAGTCGCAAGGTGTTAAATCACAAGATCTCAGTGCCCAATTGCGATCACATCTTAGAGAGATAACACGGTCCGGAAACTTTTCTTGCCAAAGATAAATGGTTTCGTAGCAGCAATATTCTAGGCTGTTCTTGAGCGACGTGCACGGGTCTTATTCTTCACATCACTTGACTCAACAGTTCGAATTTTTCCACCAATTTATATATTGCGGTCCGACAAGGTGCTTCACGACGACCCAAAAACGTTCGAGTTTTACGCACTGTCTCTGCCAAATTCTCACCATTTTTATAGTGAATTTAATAATTTCAATGCGTTCTTGAAGCGTGTATCGTTCCATTTTTTTAATGGCATAGTTTCTACTTGTCAAATGTCAAAAAATGACATCTACCGAAATAGCGAGCTATACAAAATAACACCTCTTATTTGAAAACCCTTTACTTAGTATCGATCTTAAGTTCTATAGAAAATTTGAGGTTTGTAGCATTTCCTTTGTGGATACATTTGAAGTGAGTAAGTATTTCAAGTTTGATTGGAAATAAAATTTCCATTATGTATTAGCTTCTGTTAATTTCTAAATTTATACAATTTTCACTAGTATCAAACTACATCGGTTTGTTATACCCATAGAGATAGAATAGAGAAGAGACGCTATGACATACAATTGTGTAAGGAAAAATGGAACCACTGGGCGGGGCTTAGTTGCGGACCAATATGGCGAAAAATTCAGGGTTGAATTAAGTTGTCAGTTTTTCTGTTTACAAATTTCACCCAAAATATACGACGTGTTGGGTCTTTAGGAATCCTGTTCAAATAAGGTCAATTGAATATCAAATAAACAATTTTTCTTCAGGCAATAATATACACATATAAAAAGATATCAGATTACCAAGACAGACATGCAAAAATTTCGAATGCGGATTTGTTCACTCTCATCCTTACCTGTGAAATGTTATTCCTGTAATCTTGTTCTTATCTATCTCGTCCCTGCTTGAACAAAGTCATATAGCACACTATACCATTTTATTATTGTTTATTAAGCACAAGAAATCTCAATTTACTTGAAAAAGGTACAAAATCACTATTTTTAGAAAATATTCAATGATTGTCAAAATTCGACGTTTCCTGGCAGTAATATGGCGGATCTGATACCACTCTCATTTCATTGATAGCAACTCTATACTATTCTATCTCTATGGTTACACCTAATGCATACGATTGGTTAAAAATTTTTTTCGAAAAAAAAATCCGGTTGAAAGAGTTGACACCGTTGGAATGCGAAGTCGAAACAAGAAATTCTCAACATCCTCCTAAAAAATTAATAACACAAATCATAATTACGAAGAAGAATCCCACGTCCCACGCGATAGGTACTCTCGCATTGTTAGTTAATCATCACACATCTGATGTCCTTACGTAACTTTAATTAAATACGTGTTGCAGCTGTACGGTACGGTGCGCGATGCAAAAACCGATGATTTATGTAACTTACGGAAGATGTGCACTGGATGACATCACGGCAATTGTCTCCCTCGCCTGCTACCAAACGGAACCACTCTCCTGCGTCTTTGTCTTTGCACAGCTCAGCTTCGAAGCTTTCTTCTTTTTTTGGGGCAGCGTCGTCTTGGGCGTATGCTGTGAAGAAAAATAAATGTATTTTCATTTTCAGTATGTAAGTTTATTTTTAACCTCGAGTATGAGCAGTTCGGTCTATTCGAGTGTTTTTTAGGCAGAAATACTTGCAGTAGAAAGATGCATAGATAGAAACCTGGAAAGAAACTAAAGGATTTTCCAATGAGAGGTGTTATTTTGATATTCAAAGAAAAATGCCATTTTTTAATATAAATGATCGGATGTTTTTTCATTATAAAGAAGAAGCTATGCCGTTAATAGTGGAAAATAACATCAGGCAAATGACCACTGCGACCACGAATACAGGACCATATCCTTTTAATGAGATTTTCCATAACCAAATCGGTAAGTGGCTGTCCTATGTCCTTGATAGCCTCACGAATTCCATCTATGAGGTCTTGAATAGACGCTGGGCTATTGGCGTAGACCTTCTCTTTCACGTGGCCCCAGAGGAAGAAGTCGCAAGTTTTAAATCACAAGATCTTGGTGGCCAATTGTAATCACCTCTTAGAGAAATAACACGGTCCGGAAACTTTTTTCGCCAAAGATCAATGGTTTCGTTGCTTGTGTGGCTTTATAACCCTCAAGACCCAAATCTTTATGCAAAATACGGTGTAATGACGTTTGTGGAATGCCCAATTCCAAAGAACGACGAGGAATGAACAAACCTGGGTTTTCTTCAACATTTTCGGCTACAGCAGCAATATTCGCGGCTGTTCTTGAGCGACGTGCACGGGTTTCATTCTTCACATCACTAGCTTGTCCCAACAGCTCGATTTTTCCAACCAATTCCTTTATTGATGGTCCGACAAGGTGCTTCACGACAACCCAAAAATGTTCGAGTTGTACGAACCGTCTCTGCCGAATTTTCACCATTTTTATAGTGAATTTCCATAATTTCAATGCGTTTTTGAAGCGTGTATCGTCCCATTTTCATTAATGGCGTAATTTCCACTTGTCAAATGTCAAAAAATGACAGCTTCAAACGTGACATCTACCCAATTAGCGGGGGTATTCAAAATAACACCTCTTATTGGAAAACCCTTCCTCAAGGAATGACATAGTGATCCATATTGATAGTCTAGCTAATATTAAACTCCAATGTTATCCACTCAAAGCTGATAAGGGAGTCTCAAGTAAAACTCAATTAAGTTGTCAAGAACAACAAATCTCTTAAGTATGGGATTCTTGTTATTGTAGAATCAAACGAAATTAAAAGGCTAACACATTAGCCAAAAAGGTATCATAAACGCTTCTTACTGGCCCAGAATCTTTCTCTGGTGCACATAATATAAGAAACAGTTTTTGGAGAAGGCATAAACTTAAATGACAAATATCATGGAGAAATATTTCGGGAATGGATCATTCAAAAAGGTCCTTCAGAACTTCAAAACAGCAAAGACCTAAATCGATTTGGATCTTAGTAAGAATAAATTACCCCTCCTCACTAGCTTTTCAACAAGATAATGTCCCCTAAGGAAGCATACCTATGTAGAGAATTGGCTCAATAGAAACTGACGAGTATAGATTATGCGAGGAAGAGGACTGAACACCTATTCACATAGTTACGAAATGCCCCGCCCTTGCAAGCCTGTGCAAAGAATGTCTAAGGCGGGACAATTATAGAAAACCCCGGATCTAGCCTCCATGAAGCCTTCTCAAATACTGGTGAGCATTTGAGCTTTGGAACTTGAGGGCGAGCTGAAGAGTTTCTGATCAAGAAAAAATTTAGATGAATAAATGAAAGAAACCTCTTTCGTTTGTGACAAATACACAATTTTTTCGGATAATTCAAATCAGAACCTCAATTACATGAAACCATTTTCTGCAATTATATCAACTGTTCATCGAAAATGCATTTCTTCACTAAACAAAAACGTTGCACGAACGAAGTTATCTGAAATAACTCGCCTCCATTTCAAGCCTGATTCAATCGATCTACAGAAATATTACATGATTCATCATTTTAAAATACCAAAAGTAGGCAAATGGAACGTAGAATTTAAAAACCGAAGCTATTATGACCAATCCTTCAGTACATGACAGTATTTCATCTGGGGACCATAAAACCACAGTGATATTTCATCTGATCTTTCAAGTTTATTACATAATGAGTCAAGACAGTGTTTCATAAGTCACAAGTCATAAGCAACAAAAACGTTAATGAGAAGCAATTGAATAATATAGATTCGAAGTTTTATTTTGATTAGTGTTATGTCTTATGTAGAGAATAGTGTTACTTGTGTGGTGACAAAACAAGGATTATTATGTATTAACTTAAATACCTGATGATGAACGATCAATAGATATGTCATTCATCTGTTTTCCACTTTAATTCGAGATTTTTGTCATCTTAAAATGCAATAAACTTTGCGGAAGTGACATCGTAACATGATATTCTTGAATAAATAATTTATTCAGAACTATAGCTTCCAAAACAATATGTAGTAATGACTTTTCTATAGATGTATCAACGAAACTTTTAAAATTTTTGCGTATACTGTTTGATTTGGTATTGAACAATTTACTGGATAATTTCAGCTAGATCGAATTGACAAGTTATGAATTATTCGCAAAAATTGTCTATGAAATCCTTCTAAAATTTTGCATTCAAATTTTATCAAATCACCTCTCAAAATGAATTTCACCCGAATCTGATATTTTTTGTAGAATATAAAAATATAAGGATTTTTTTTTCGTATGAGGCCATATTTTAAGGAACACCCTGTACGATTTTGCTGGTAAATAAACTTTACTACGGCATTGAGAAGCCGAACCTAACCTGAAAATTTCAAGTCTCTAGGATAATCCTTTCGAGAGTTATTGTGTTCACGGACAGAATTGAATTTGACCTCGAATTCGTCATCAATGGGCCGAACCATATCATTCGAGTCCATTTTCGGCTCGAAACCCGAGAATTATAGACATCTGGGCAAAACGATAGCACTCGTTGTTGTAGAGCGATCAAAAATGAATAATTTGTTTTCATTTGTAATTATTTTCCTGGTAATACTATAAATTCTACAGAAACTATAAATGTGTTCTTGAAATTATCATTCTTTCTCTCTATTATGTAGATAATTAGATGTTAATCATAGTTCGAGAGGGTTTTTTCCAATTTTTTCAAATCTTTTTGTTCTTCTTGATCAAATGTACCATTTCTAAATCTAAAAACCTGAATATTTCTACTGCGAACATGCTAGTGAATTTTTGCACATTTGATTCTATACAGGATGTCCCGTAATTAGACCGACAAACTCCAAGTGGACATTATAGATCCTATTTTAGACAATTCGACCCGAATCATATAATGCAAAATTGCTTCGTTAAGGAGCTAATGCCCTTTGAAGGTGACGTCCTGTCCACACTTTTTGCCACATATTAGCAAAACACGAATGCAAATAATTGATATCGAAATTTTTGGCTAGAGAAGATGATCTTTGTTTGATAGAATTGATTTATATCTTCAACCTAACCATTATCAAGTGAAAATAAATTCGAAACAAAAGTGAACATTGAGTACTTAGTGAAAAGAGAGAAAATTTCAAATCTATTTTTTCAGAAATGGTGCATCTGGACGTTATTATACGAGAGCATCTTTTTCAAGAAAAAACATCAGAGTTTATGAATATGATATGAATCTCGCGAAATAATGAAAGTTAAGAAGTTTCAACTAAAAATACCCTTCGCCCCCCCCAAATGATACGATTGTGCTTGACATGAAAGAAATGCACTCAATCTAATCGATGCGTATTTTTGATATTAGCCAATGTGTAAACTTTCAGCACTTTAGGTGACCCCGTTTTGCGAATATAGGTATGGCAAAAAGTGTGGACAGGACGTCATCTTCAAAGGGCGCTAGCTCCTTAACGAAGCAATTTTGCATTTTATGATTTGGGTCGAATCTGTCTAAAATACGATATATAATGTCCACTAGGAGTTTGTTGGTCTAATTACGGGACACCTTGTAGACACTATTAGACACTTTAGGAATTCAGTGGTATGTTGAACGGCTTTTGAATTCAGCAAATTTCTCAGAATAATAAGAATCTAACCTTATCATCTTATTTGAAAGTTAGAGTTTTCACGGACATAGTAATTTTTGACCTGGTATTCTTTATCAGTGAGTCGTTTTAAACTTCTCCCGGCTTCGAATTCAAAACTTGAAAACATTTGAGTAAAACTTCGCATAGAGTCCTCACAGAAAAATAATATTTATGGCTTCTGTTATGCAGTGAAATGAACAAAAACCTGTCATTAAACTCTTCCATGCATTCATGTCTTCTTTCCTGTTTCTACAGATAAAAACATATGCTACCTCATTTCCAGGTTGTAACCTATCTATTAGCGATCAAATTGAATAAGTCTCTCAATATTCAATTAAGGAAAATGTCTGTTATTTACGTGTTTATAAATAGACACCTGTTTCTTTGTAGAATCATAGGAGGCTATCAACTTTCACACTAATGCACGGTACGATAACCTTAAGCAAAATTTCTTTATGAGTTCTCAAATACATTTATATAATAATTGGTTGTTGGGATATTTGTTCATTTCAGGCTCCTCACTAATTGGCTATCTGACAGTTGACTATGATAGGATTTCATAAATGAATTGAGAAGAAAGTTTTAAAATTTTATGTTGTATGATTTTTGAATGATTATTTCTGTATTTAGAGCCCAATTTTCAAAAAGGTTGAAATTTTCAAGGTATCTAGGTTCGGTTTTTGGCCAAAAGTGTTGCTTGTGTTCCATAAAATATGGCCATTCCAAATTTTTGTTCCTCAATATCTCAGATAGAACAAAATCGATCGAAATGGAATTTTGCCACTACATGCAAAATACTCAATAGAAGACTCACACGAATTTTGTGGCCATTTTGTTGACAGACCCATAAAAAATTAATCGAAATATTGAAAAGAAAAAATCCATATCCACAAAAACAGTCATTGTTAGGGTGAAGATTCTTATACTGAATGTTCATGCTAAACCTCAAGACGATCGCATAATCAGAACCATATACTTTTTTTAATTATCCATTTTTCCTGATAATTTAGAATTCACTATTCAGTAAATATTCTTTACTGCAGTACGCAAAAATTTGATTGAGTCGCATCGATACAAGCATAGAAAAGGCTATTCTATTGTAATACCGAGAAAAATTCTAATATTCCCATAAATAACTTTCAATTGAAACGAATTCGAGCTTAAGGATGTATATTGATAAAGTGAATGATGATGCAAATTTTCAACGGGATAAATTGAAATATTATGTTCATGTATGTAGATAAACCTCAAATTAATAATTGAAAATGATTAAATAAGCGTCCCTTCTGTTGTAAAATGCAAAATGGTGCAGGTGCCGGTCAACCACCTATTGATTCTATGAAAAAATTAACATCAGACAAATTGGCTGGAAATTCAATATTATGAACTCTCTAGTTCCAGAGAAATTCTGTGATTGCTATTTTGATTTGTAAGACAAATCTCCATGAAAGAAGAGTTAATGTAATGATTTCTGATAGATTTTCAATACCATTCCTTTTATAGGAAGTAAGTACCTAGCTAAATAATAATTAATAATTTATGGTTCATGATGCATTATTTTAACTTCGAAAGTACCTATTTATCAAATATGTGATATTCAAATCGCTGAATTGCATTTTTTAATTTCAGATATAAATTTGTCTTTTCTCATCTCGACTGAGTCTGTGCTAAATAACACCTAACAGGTTATTGCAACCTCACTAAGCTAGTGCAAATTAAAACTGAAACGGTGCGATTTCACACCGAAACCGATCTAACACGTATAGTATTTCACACTAATAAATTGTGAAAAATAACTGAGTCAGTGTCAAAACACATTGGATGATCATTTGAGATCACACCGCTCTAGTGTGATTTAACACCAAACAAGTGCAAAGTCGCAAAGAACCGAATGAAAATCACACTCGCTTCAGTGTCAAAGTTGATTCATTTATATGAAAAAAGCAAATCCTTTGAAATCATGAAACACACCAGAAAATTTTTGAACTTCGCTGTTATTTTAGAAGGTGCGAAATAACACCAAAAAATCAGAACCTCTGAGGAAATACGGCTGGTGTCAGCGGGTGTTGACTGGTGTTCAAAAATTTCTTAGAGTATACAATCACATATAGATCCTTTGGAGATAACCTATTATCGTTTGATGAGCAAAAAAATTTATCAGTTATTGTGAAAAAAAAAATAATGTTGTAATGAAAAATTTTTCTCTAAGTCGAACTTTTCCTTAACCAACTTCTTCTTAAAACTTACTTGAAAATAACATGAATAACTCTGAAGGTTCAAGAGTTTTTCCAGTAAATCCAAATTCTGATATTAACCCTTTATAGTTATCACGATGCAAAGAGTACCGATGGACAAGTATATAGAGATATTACAATAATTGCATTCCATAGCTGACAATCGGCGCATCTACATGAGAGGAATGTTAATTTTCCAATAATGGATTTTCAATGACGAAGTAACAGTAGTTTATTTCAATTAGCTTCTTTTACGACTAGATTTAATTATGAAATTTTACTCAGCTTTCTACATTCAATGAATTCATGGAGTATGTGGATACGAATGAATATGTATTTGGAAAAAACTGTGTGGTTCAATCTTCATTGAAAAAATTTGCCACATGAAATGCAAATTATAACCATACTTCTGGCTCGAGATAATTTTCTAATGATTTTATCTGCAACTTTCATGGTAGGCAGTCGAATACTCTGAGAGATAAATGGAAAAAGTGAAAAAGTTGAATTCCATCTATTTATACCCACATTCTTTGAAATCAAGAGCTAAAATAATACAATACAAAAAACAAAAACGAAAATCTTTAACTGATGTTAGTGCAAAACCATAGAACGTTCACTAATCACCTCAAATGAAAATATGTCCCATATCAATTCAATCTGATAAAAATTTTTTTAAAATAAGAGTTCATTAATTACACATTTTCTACATTATATAACTAGATTGAAGTCAATATAAATTTGGGAGAGATATTTTTCCAAATAAACAGCAGAAACTCATTAACAATGCTCTTAATTTTCTGTAGGTACAGGAATTATTTTAACTGCAAATTTTCGAAGAAGGTTTTAAGATTCAAACAACGAAGTTATATTCACAAATGAATGGATTTAAATCAATAGCTTTCGAGAGGAATCGAATTTTCTGATATCAAGAAGACTTGAGAAATGTATCTATACTGTATGAAGATAAAATAAGGGAAATTTCATTAGTTTTCTTCAGAATCATAAAATCGATAGTCAGAAATATAGATATATATTAATTTCGTCTTTGGAGAAATGAAAATGAGCGTCAATCAAGTATCTAATTCGCTTCAAAGATGACGCATAAATCTCCAATAGACTCTCGTAATTTATGCATGCATTTACTGTATTCTCTACATTGAGGAAATCATAAAGAGACGAAGTGGGCATAAAGAAACCACTTATTCAATAGAGGAAACTCCTAATCAACGATTCTTCAGCATGTGTTTTTCCTCGTTCGCATAAAGTAGTAGAATTTCTTGCGGTAATATAATTTACAATCACACCTACGCCTTGCAAATTCAGCTTTGTCCACAGGAGAAAGGAATCGTAAAACCTGTTATCCTTGATATGTGGATCCTAATAAAACTTCGAGAAATCTCAGAATACACTTGCATATAAGGTCATGGAACCCAAGGACTCTAGAAACCCAGCGAATTCATTCAGATTCTCCTTCTTTTGGTTTATTTTTCCTTATCATAAACTGAATGCTGAGTCAATAGTTTTGTTTTCACTTTCTGATTAAATACCGTTATTATATTAAAAAGACGTGGAATACAATATTTGATTCCAAATATTCCCTACAGATAACTACTACTGCCTTGTAAATTTGCTATATTTTAGGTAAAATTGTACTTTCTAAAAATAAATTTCATTCGAATCAGATATCTTGTTGTGGAAATAGGAGGATTTTTCTTCTCGTATGTGGCCAAAAAATTTCGTTACAATCTGTTTCGTTTTGTCTGAGATATTGTATAACAAAAATTTTGAATGGCCATATTTTATGAAACAACCTGTGCGATTTGACTGGTTAATAAAATTAAGCACGATATTTAGAAACTGAACCTACCCAGAAAATTTTCAATCTTTAGAACAATAATTTCGAGAGTTATCGTGTTCACGGACGGACGGCTACACGAACAGTATTGATTTTGACCACGGATTCCTCATCAGGAAGTCGAACCCTATCGTTTGAGACCATTTTTGGTTCAAAATTCGAAAATTATAGACATTTGGGCAAAACGATATAGCACTCGTTTAAGTAGAACAAGCGTTCAGATATAACGATAGTTGTTCTTGACATTGACATGCAATGACAAAATGTGTGGGTAAGTAATTCTAGGAGCTCATTCTTAGGCTTTCATGAACTCAAATCAACCCTTAAAATGTTTCTGAATAATTCATCAAGACATTATTTCTTCATTGGTGAGATTGAAATTAAGAAAATGAATTAATTCGTATCAATAGCTATGTCACAGAATCAGTTCAATTTGTATATTTAATCTTCTTTAACAATTTTCCAAATCAAAAGTCGAGTCAACAGTGACGAAAATAGCTTTATGAATGATAATAACTTCCGAAAGAAATATGATTGATATCATTTTACATGATGTCTAACTTTTACAGCAGCCATTATTAAAGGTTCTGAAGACTTCATTAAAGAAACCTTGTAAATACCACGAATGTTTCATTTCATAGAATGCACTTCATTCGCAAACTTTCTGTGGAACTCACAATATAAATCATTGCATAATTCATGATATAACTAAACAACCATTCTAACTTGAAGGATCAATCCAAGATTTAATAAAAGATGATAACCAGACCAGTAATTAAAACTTCCATAAAAGAATTTTTCGAGGATTTTAAATCAGAAATGAAGAAATTAGCCTCAGCTGTTCCAATCTTATAATATTGGACATGAAGAACCAATATGGTGCGAGGTTAAGCTGTCGCACACCACCATGAAAGCCTTGAAGAATGTATTTAGAACTGAAAACCAATTGAGGTCATATATTTAATCCAAATTCGCTTAAATTACTGATTAAAATGAAAAACTCTTCAGGACTCTGTAATCTTTCCTGGCTTATATCTCCAGGAGACCGTTCACTTCCTCGCACCTTTCGCTTTCTGGCACCATGCCGAATAGTCATGTGACCGAACTGCTCATCTCAATCGAAGCCAAGAGATACTCCTGATGGTAAGGTAGGATGGTGGGTACTTACCGCAGATGACACAACACGCAAGAAACGTGAGTAACGCACTGTTCAAGCACGCCATCGATAACAAACTAAACACCACACCGTTGAAACTACTAGTCAGGTCTTGCGCTCCGGCGCCTACTGTTTTTATACTCGGCCTACTTCTTGCGACCACCATCCAACGACGTCACTTCTGCCACAGCTCAAGAGGTATTGGCAATTCTGTTGTCGGGCAGAGCGGTTTTCTTGGAAAAGCTGAGTTTTCCTGGCACTGAATAGGGGTTGAAGGATGGGTGACACGGTTTGGGATACTTGGAAGACGTTGGAAGGATATCCAGTAGATATTTCTTAGTCACTCTTGATGTTACGTCTCTTTTTGTTCGTATCTTTGTATTTTCCACATTTTTCTATGTTCCAAGAATTTCGAATTTATTTTATATCACTCGTTTCATCAGCTTATCCTTGAAGATTTTTTCAGATACTTTGGTTCGGATACACCAAATGCATTTGATTTCATGAAAACACAGGACTTACATAGAGGTTCCTCAGGGAACTGTTTTTGTACCACTATCATTCAAATTTCACGAGATGTAAGGCAATTTATAAATTTACCCAGAAATATCAATTCGATTTGAACTCAAAACAATTTATCGAGTCCTTATACAGGGTGTCCTGGAAAATGTGCGAAATCTCTCGGATTCAGATAGAACATAAAAAATGAAGATGACAAGTTCCCATAATTTTTTTTTCCTAGCGGCCCTCCCTACGAAGATACGACCTCCTATATGACGCCACTGGAAATCCATTTTAGTGGAATAAGTTTCAAACTAATCGATATAATTTAATGAAAATTTGATATGATTAATAGTATTGAGGACCTCTCAAATCGCCGCAATCAAATTTCAATTAGCCTGTTCATTTTACCAGGGAGGACTGGGTTGTACATTTTAATGCTTACATTTTTAACACCCTGTATGATAAGGTGCTAAAAAAACAAATTTGGATACCTTGAACATTAAGCTAAGGAAAAAGTACTTTGCTTCAGTGTCGATAAAATGAACCGTTTTCGAAAAAAAAAATAATGAAAGAAGTAATTGAAATTTATTCCACTAAAATTAATATTCAGTGGCGTCATTTACGAGGTCGTATCTTCGTAGGGAGGGTCGCTAGGAAAAAAAAATTATGGGAACTTTTCATCTTATTTTTTATTGTTCTATCTGAATCCGAGAAATTTCCTATATTTTCCGGGACACCCTGTATACAGTTGTCTTTCATTATTGATTTACGGTCAAATACTTGCTAAGTGTTCAATTCTATTTTCATTAAGTGAATTATCCTGGCATCAACAATGAATTCATTGTGGTTTGAAGCAGAAAGCTTCTATGACATACATACTTATGTAGTGTTGGAATAATGTATGGAATCAGGTAAAAAAACTTTTGAAGGAGGAGGACAATATTTAGGAAATTTTGCAATGGCGCCAAAATGCATGTGAAGTACAACTTTTTGTTGATTTTTTATTTATTTAAAAGTGTCCACCCTCAACAACTCAACAATGAATACGAAGCTTGTTTATACTGGCAACTCCCTAGAAAGAATTGTAACTCCATCAGGAATTTGATTATGGAAAAGTGGGTAGTTTTGTAGCTCAAATGTATGAATGGATTGAACTTGAAAACTAACAGGGTATAATTTATCGAATTATGGTACCAATAAAACTAAATGAAACTATCGATATTCTCTTTTCAGGGGGTTGCAACCCTTCATGGAGTTGCTAGTAGGTAGATACTTTGTATTCCAGATTATGTCTCCCATCAAAAGCCGGCATGTCTGAATGTTTCCACAAATTCTGATTCGTTGTTGAGTTATTGAGGCTGGACACTTTCGAATTAGACTCCCTGATTTTAGATAAACCCCCAAACAAACTCTAACGGAATAAGATCCGGAAAAGAGCAGGTCGCCTCAATATTGCTCTTTCGTTCGAAAGATATTTACCTTGCTTACTTTGTTCTATACTTTATCCCAATCCCGAATATCGAGAAATTGTCGAAAAATTGGGATGATCCATCCCTCAAAAAGTTGAAGTTTGACGAAAGTGGTCAACAGCATTTTTCCATTAAACTTTGGAGCTGAAAACAAACTGGTTGGATAGTATTGATCTGGAAAACGTAAGTATCGTTCTATAAATTAATGTTCTCAGTCGAAATCACCTGGGATATGAATAAAATCAGTGAGGTGATCTTTTGAGATTATTTATTATCGCTGTTGTCGTTCAGCCATTCGAAGTCTATTGAAATTGTAAACAATATTCCTTACTTCATAACCTACCTGCAATAGGCTAGGCATCTTCATTCCTGAGGTGAATAATTCAGTACTTTCAAGTGCATATACAATTGAACAAATGCATTATTCTCTAATGGATAGAATCGATGTGAATTCAGTATTCTGAGACAACTATAATAAACCTGAAGAAAGCTATTAGAAATCTCAAATAGAAATGAATTCTTTCTGTATCTGGATTAATTTTATAATGAAGAAAATAGCCATATATACAATAATATAATTCAATTCCGGTGGAACAACAAATTGTATAATACTTATATTTTTTTAGAAAGAGCTTTATGAAATTTTTTTTCTATACCAATCATTGTATTATGTGAATTTCAGAGTATAAACAGAGAAAAATGTAAACGGAGCGCCATACGTTTCTACGTATGATACAAGAGCACAGAAATAATGAGCTCCATATGAGGACTTTGATATTGAACTTGTTTGAAGAATGAGCAGAAATATGCATTCGAAAGGAATTCTTTTAAATTGTAATAAATTTCCTCTCTCTTTTTTGGCTCAATATCTTCAAAAAGGATCTGTCAAAAAAACATAAATAGAAAAAACCATGAGAATATAACAGATATCACCTCCGCACCACAAACTACAACAAATTCGATCAGTATTCAAATAGAATTGGTCTATAACCAGGAGGATAAATGAAACAAGGTCCTGTTTGCCAGAACCAAAGGGATTCGGAGCAGAAAAAAAAAGTTATGTCAAAGTGGTGTAAAACAATAAAATTACATCGAATACATTGTTCCTACCAGCGTTTGAACTTCGAAAAAATGTGAATATTCTTCAGAAAGAGGTGTATCAGATTTGGTGATTATACTAATTCACATTCACTATGATATGCCATAAAGGAGTCGATAAATGTACAGTGATCGGTGGTCACTAGATATATGATACAGCTAGCACCATCTAGAGAATCTGAGAGCAACCCAATTCGCATACCTTGCAGAATTTGAACCGCAGACGTCTATCAAATGTTGTTATGTCAATTATTTTGTATTCTTCAGAAGTACAGGGTGGGGCAGCATAACTTCCTTTTTTAAAACTTAATAAAACGCATTGTATTAATCAGAAAATTCTTATTCCTTATTTATAATATAGGCACATACATAGGTACAGTTTTTTTTACCCAGTTCTGAAAATGAAAACAGGTAGGTGACGTCCCCCATTCTCCATACACTGAGTTAACCGATTTTTGGCGTTTGTCATGACTCCAGCCAGTATAGCAGGCGTTATGTTGGCAATTTCTTCCTGGATGTTGTTCTTCAAATCTTGTAGGGTTCTTGGACGATTCACATAAACACGGGATTTCCACTGGAGGAAATTGCACACCACACTGTGACTTTAGGTGCTTCCCAGAGCGCCTTATCACAATTAGGGGTGATTTGGAGTGGCCGGCCCGCTCTTCCGATTTGACCCCTTGTGACTTTTTTCTATGAGGTTTTTTGAAATCTCATGTTTATGTGAACCATCCAAGGGCCCTACAAGATTTGAAGATCAACATCCAGGAAGAAATTGCCAATATAACGCCTGCTATACTGGCTGGAGTCTTGACAAACGCCAGAAATCGGTTTACTCAGTGTATGGATAATGGGGGACATCACCTATCTGATTTTATCTTCAAAACTGGGTGAAACAAAACTTTATGTATGTCCCTATATTATAAAAAAAATTTAAAATTTTTCTGATTCATACAATGCGTTTTATTAAGTTTTCAAAAAGGAAGTTATGCTGCCGCACCCTGTATGATCAAATTTTCAGTTTTGTAGCTATCACAAAGAGACCGCATGATCTGAACAATAGAATTTAATTTTATTTAGATTATTCAGTTTTTCTAATAATTCATAGTTTGCTATTTCTATCGAGCTGCACTTTCGCTGTCTAATGTTCAATGCCAATTCAAAGCAGTACGTGAAAATTCGTGGGAGTTGCGTCAAAACAAACATATAGAAAAGTTCATCGTGATATCGAGAAAAAATTCTTATATTTCCATGATAAAACTTTCGATTGAAATGATCAAGTTTAAGGATGTAAATTGGCAAAGTGAATGATGAATGATCATTCAAATTTTCAAAAGGATTGTGAATTCAAAAACAGAGAATTTTGATATTTTTAATCATTGATTTTTCACATATTTCATTTTTTCCAGAATATAAATATTCAGTATCGAGTCCCATACAAAATTTTTAGGTAAAAGCTTAATTGCTCCACCACTGAACGAACACCTGTTCAGTACTTTTCTTTCTTTCTTTCATAAACGTTCGATTGCATGCCAAAATATTTCCATCTATTCAATTGTTGTTCATCTAATCAACCAAGAAATTTTTAAATAATTCAAAAGCAATAAAACGAAGTCAAGTTGATAGCAACTTCTTTTCTAAAGTCCACTTGCAATATGTTCGCAGTCTTCACTTTATTAAATTGTAATTAAATCATCATAATTTCTACTTTTATCCTCTAGTTATCCAACTAAAAAGTTCCATAGACCATTCACGATATCTATGGTGAATTATAAAACCGACTAACAACGAATCTCTTATATCCATACTAATTATATTTGAACCATGACTTAACCATGATTGGATGAAAGTCATACCAGATCATATTTCTCCGGCTAACAAAACATCGGATGCGCTTCGACATACAAATGATGCTCGGCTTAAAGAGAATTGAACAGTTAACTTTCAATTCTTGAGTACTTTTACGTGAGCTGCCTCAATGAATAGTTCATTGATCCGGAGCTCTAGACTCTTCTTTTCGATTTAAATGTTGATATTTTGTAATATTATCACTCAGGCAAGAAGTTTTGTTGGATGATTGGTTTATTGAATTGGGTCTGTAGGCTGCTGTCGATATACATCAACCTTAAATTGAGAATGTATCTCTTCAGTTCAGTTTTGTGGAAAATCTTCTGCAAAAAAACTTTCCATGAACTCTTAGACAAAAGTTATTCATTGAATAGTTCTGCAACGTTTAAGCCCTTAAGTGACGTTTATTCCATTGATGAAACGTCATTTCAGGGCTTAAACGTTGCTTAGACGAACGGTGCAATCGGGCACAAGTATATCATCTTCGTTGAAAGCCCAAATAAGTGCTTAATTTTTTTAAATTTCTGTCCCTGGCATTCTCACAATGATAATTATTCAAACTGCTTTCATCTTGACAGCTTTTTTTTTCTGTCCATGATTAAATTTATACTTTCCTATTCGAACCTTGAACACTGAAAATCTGAAAAGTTTTCATAAGATAGGCAAAATGACATCGAGGAGGATGAAAATGGAGAATCAAATGATCATCCAAATTTTCAGAAGAACTTTGAAATCGGAAACACCAAATATTTCTTTGCATTTTAATTTTTTGAATAATTTTCAGAACAGGGTATCCTGAAAAATGTAGGAAATCTCTCGGATTCAGATAGAACATAAAAAATGAAATGACAAATTCCCATAATTTTTTTTCCTAGCGGTCCTCCCTACGAAGATACGACCTCCTAAATGACGCCACTGGAAATTCATTTTAGTGGAATAAATTTCAATTACTCGCTACTTTCATTATTTTTTTTCGAAAACGCTTCATTTTATCGACGCTGAACAAGAGTACCTTTTCTTTAGCTTGATGTTCAAGCTATACAAATTTGTTTTTTAGCACCTTATCATACAGGGTGTTAAAAGTGTAAGCATTAAAATGTACAACCCAGTCCACCCCTGGTAAACTGAACAAGCCAATTGAAATTCGAGTGCGGTGATTTGAAAAATTCTTAATACTATTATCATATCTAATTTTCATCAAATTATATCGAGTAGTTTGAAACTATTTCCACTAAAATGGATTTCCAGTGGCGTCATTTAGGACTTCATATCTTCGTAGGGAGGGCCGCTAGGAAAAAAAATTATGGAAACTTGTCATCTTCATTTTTTATGTTCATTTTCCAGGACACCCTGTATAATTCCGATCGAGTAGCGCTCAATTGCACCTGCGCAGTGCTTCTCTAAAATTTTTTTTAGTAATTAGCGCAAAGCGTTTTAACAGAGCACAAATTTAATTCAAATACTTCAATATCGAATGAAAGTTTAATGTCAAAAATTTTCACTTTTCTACATTCCGAAATAATATTGCAGAAGTGACGATTATTCATGAAAAAAATACATATACAGAAAAATCATTCTCAACATTCTTGAACTTCATCAAAATCGGGGACACTCGAAAGTATATTTTAAATACCTACGATCTAATGATTCTATCAGAAATTCTCAATGAAATTATACGCAAATCTACATAATTTGAAATTGAAACCTGAATATAATACCTATCTAATACATTTATGAGCGAGTTCCTGAAAAGGCCAATCGAATATCCCATATAAAAATCACATTACATTACAGTCTCGACGCAATTTTTACATAATCGTTAGATAATTATGATAAAGACATAATGAAATCATTTATTGGTGTTGAAGCCACAGGGGAATTTGCGCTTATGCTATCAATATCGAGTCGAGAAAAGTGGATTTTTTCCTTAATGTTGTGGTTCTTAATGGTATACGCACTTGAATGTCATCTGAATAATTGGTTGAATATACTAATGCGGCAATTCAGTGTTGCCATTTGAAGATAACGAAATGTCATATCACTAAATATAAGTTAGATAGGAGACAAGTTTATATGAAAATTATAACACGAAATTTATAACAATCACAACATAGGTATATATTATTTCAAATTGATGGATTTGTTGCAATTTTTTCTTTCACTACAGTCTCATTAATGTATTAGATTAGGTATTATCCCTGGATTGCCTTATTCCTTTGTCGAAATTTAAAATTTTGAAATTATGTAGGTAGTGGTTTTTGTTGGAT
Source organism: Propylea japonica (assembly GCA_013421045.1). Taxonomy (NCBI): domain Eukaryota; kingdom Metazoa; phylum Arthropoda; class Insecta; order Coleoptera; family Coccinellidae; genus Propylea; species Propylea japonica. The sequence continues at coordinate 41,342,348 of CM024246.1, read as the reverse complement.
TTAAGGGTGTATAGACCTATACTTTTTGCGTTCTTGTTCCTTGGGGGACAGCATACTTCAACTTTTCTGCCCAAATGGATTAGAAGAAAGGATTAGAATAGATTAAAAATTGTCATTTTGTCATTCTGTGGACCCCCCCCCCCCCGAATTTTTTTTGGCTACGGCCTTGCCCAAATTTCTGTAATTTTGACCAGAAAATGGTTTCAAACGATAGGGTTAGACACTCCCTGATGATAAATCCGTGGTCAAATTCAATTCTGTCCGTGGGGGCCGCCCGGCCGCATATTAGTACAATAAAATTCGAAGGGATTATTCTAGCGACTTGAAATTTTCAGGGTGAGTTCGGTTCCCAAATGGCTCGGTTAAGTTCGTTAACCAGTCAAATCACACAGGGTGTTCCATGAAATATTGCCATTCAAAATTTTTGTTTCTCAATATCTCAAACAAAACGAAATCCATCGAAATGAAAAGTCGCGGCCATATACAAGATGCTCATAATAGGACTCATACAAAATTTTGTAGTCATAGTGTAAACACTATTCAAATCTATGGGAGATGATTACCCTTCAGTAGGGTCCTGTAGCGGTCTTAGAAGAACAGAAGATTCGAAAATCATCACTTGGAACGCCAGACCTGGTTTAAAACACCCTCCTGGCCCAAGAGCAAGAATTGCGTATTTTGTATCTGAATATTGAAGGTATTTTTTCGAATAGTTTTAAGTTTCAATTTTGTAAAAACGGCAAGGCAGGGTTTTTTCTACTGAGGTTTTTCCCTGTGCTCTGGTATCATACGACAGAATAGTATGGTACCCCGTTTTGCACCAACCTCAGCTAGGGACTTTTTTTGTTTCATGTATTGTATTTTTTAGCTCTCAATTCAAAAGAATATATATATATATATATAGTGTAAACAGAACCATATGAAATTCATTAAGAATATTGAAAATAAGAAACTTCAATTTGCTAAAAAAAATATCCGATTCGAAAAAATGTATTTTATGAATAAAAATTGATACACTGAATGTTTATGCAGAATTTTGTGGCCATATTAATAACAGAACCATAGTATATTCAATTGGAATATTGAAAAGAAGAATCTTCATATTTCCATAACAGGACATCCGATTCAAGTGAAATTTATTTTGTGAATCAAGAAAGATTTACTGAATATTCATGCAAAATTTCAACAGTATCGCATCATCTGAACCAAAGAATTCAAATTTTATAATTACCTATTTGTTTTCTACATATAATTTTTGAATTATTTCTAGAATATAATTCCGATTATAAAATTTGACGTAATAGTCTTATTGCTCCACCAAAGATCGAGCGCTCAAAAGCTTCTGCTCAGGGCTTTTCTCAAATTTTTTCTAAAGCGAATTTGTTGGGAAAACGCCTGAATTTGCGCCGTGTGATGGGAGAGTCAATTGGTTCAAAAATTTCTGAAATTAAACTTATTTGCTACCTATCTTTTTCGAGGAGAATTACGGTGAATCGTAAGAATGAAAGTAAGAAATCTGTAGACATGAATTTACTTCGCCACCTATCGGTGGCATGGGAAGCAGAGCAGATGCCTTCACTTCTTACGGTATAATAGCTAAATTGGTCGTGGGAGGTCTCTGTCATCGAAAGATTAGTTTAAAATAGTGGATAATTTTGAATAAAATAGGGAGAGTTCATTTCTGATAGATGGTCCGATTTTTTACCTTTTGGATAATACTTACCACTCGAAACTGACGAATTGATATTACACGTCTTTCATAAATTTAATCTTCTAGGTAAAAACAATACTCCAAAACTTCTTGACAGGTTTAAGACCATTGACCGCCAAAAAACTTAGCTCAATAGTCCTAAAGTTATTCCCTTTTCAGATTTTCATTCAAGCGAAAAATTTTTATGCGAAATTTCTAGGAAATCGTATGTGATGAGAGAAACTTTGTATATTCTTGAAAATAGATTGTAAAAGTAAGATTGTATAGAGCTTCAGATGCACAGATAGGTATACCTAATGGAAACTATAGTTTCCATCATATCTATTTCTAATCAGAAAAATAATGTATTACTCTAATATTTCAATCGAAATTCTTTCACATGTTTTCATGGAAATTGTAACACTTTAAAAATTGAAGGAGGATATTTTTGAAATTTTTGTCACAATGTCTTTATTTCTAGTACGACATACTGATCTAACGTCATATTATAACAATTTATGGATTCATCTATTCTTTAGTGTTCAAATCTTCAATTTGAACATATAGTACATTAATTATTATTCAGAAGTTCAGATCTGGTTTGATTAAACCTACAGGTTGTAAAGCAGTTTTCTGCGAAAACAAAATTTTGTAGCCATAAAATACCTTTCGAAATATTGAAAAAAATCCTCATATTTCCACAACTAAATATCTGATTCAAGTGAAATTTATTACTGAGAAGAAAATTTTTATTCTGAACATTCACGCAAAACTTTCACCTAATCTCATAATCGGGACCATAAAATTAAATGTTTTCAGAATTATACATTTTTTCGAAAAATCTTCGATCAAGCTGAAATTTTGCAGCAAAATGTTCAAATTCAATCCAAAACAGAATGATCATGCAAATTCTCGAAAGGATCGTGCAATCAAAACCAAAGGACGTAACCATTACATTTTTTGAATAATTTACAGAATAAAATTCCGTTCGTGGTGAGATTTTGGATTCATGTAATATATAGTATCAATCTCGAGTCCTCTACAACATTTCGAGGTGATAGCCCTACTGTTCTACCAATGAACAAGCGCTCAAAAGCATCTATTCATGGCTTTTCTTAAATTGAACATTTTCATACCATTTCCACGTATGGTCCATAGTTCATGTCATTTTGACATAAGTTTGTCACAGGTTTTTTATCATTATTCCGAAGCGGAATTCGATATTGAATATGAAATACCACTCTTTAAATCTATGGGAGATGATCACCCTTCAATAGGGTCCTGTAGCGGTCTTAGAAGAACAGAAGATTCGAAAATCATCACTTGGAACGCCAGACCTGGTTTAAAACACCCTCCTGGCCCAAGAGCAAGAATTGCGTATTTTGTATCTGAATATTGAAGGTATTTTTTCGAATAGTTTTAAGTTTCAATTTTGTAAAAACGGCGAGGCAGGTTTTTTTCTACTGAGGTTTTTCCCTGTGCTCAGGTATTATACGCCAGAATAGTAGGTATGGTACACAGTTTTGCGCCAACCTCAGCTAGGTAGTTTTTTGTTTCACGTATTTTATTTTGTTAGCTCTCAATCCAAAATGAAATATTATTATGGTATCTTGTAATTTCAAATAATTTATTTTCAATTGTATGAAATATTACACGACCCAAAAATACACCTCGTCTCTTTGTAATCAATTATAATGACTCTTTTCAGGGTGGATTCAAGCGAAGCATTTTTGTGACATTTCTTTTATTAATTTTTTTCTTACTTACAGTTCTCTTTCATGAAAACCTCATCAAATTTTTTATTCAGCCCAACTATTCACATTATTCTAACTCTTATAACTATACAATTGAACCATATCAATATATAAGTACATAATATAGTTCATGTTCCGCATATCTTACCCATATTCGATATCGATAATAAACCAACCGTAAATGAGAGATTTTCGCAGATTGCACGGCCTGAAACCGGTCAAGTGTTTCAGGAAACTGCCATTTCTCCGGCTAACGGTACAGACAAATTCATGAAATTAAGTCGATCCCATTCCTGTCCTACACCGCGTTTCGCAAAAACAAATGAAAATAGCACTTTGCTGGGATAATTACTCATAATTAATTTAATTATGGAGATGAGTGGCATATTAAGTTTTTCAGATGCCACGCCACGTTTTCAAAAATTGGAAATAACTGACGTGTTTGCCGAGCTAGAGTTGTTGCATGTTGCAATTGCCGTTTAATGATGACCATTTCTGACGCTGTTTTGTATGGTTGGTCGGGAAGAAACTCATTAAGTCGATATTGATGATTTACCACTTGGGGTCTATAAGAAGAGAGCCATTTTGTGATGAATGTTTGCTTCATTTGCAGTAGTCCTGCGAAAAAATTGTTTATGGAATTATAGGTTTGCTTTTCTACCGCTGAGTAAGAAGTAAACTTCTTACTATTGTATTGTATTGCAACTTTTTAATGCTGTAATATCGTAAATAAAATATGGCCTTTCAAAATTTTTGTTCCTCAATATCTCAGACAATATGGAACCAATTGGAATGAAATGTTACGACCACATGCAAGATGTTGATAACAAGTCTCATACAGAATTTTGTGGCCATAGTGTGAACAAAACCATAGAAAACTCAATTGGAATATTGAAAAAAAAAACTTTATATTTCCATGAAAGATATCCGATTCGAGTGAATTTTTTTCAAAGAATTGAGATCGATAGTCCAAAATCTCGTGTCCATAGTTTAAACAGAACCATAGAAAATTCAATGGAATATTGAATATTCTTTTCACTGTTGAAAAAATATTTTTTCACCGTTAAAAGAAGATTTAACTTTTTTCACCGTTGAAAAGGTAAATTTCTATAGTAACGACACAGAAAGATCACTGGATCTGGATATTGTATTTGAAGCATTATCTTTAATAATTATATTTAAGATGAAGTGAATTCACATTCACACGGTTGTACAAAAATGTTATTAGTATTTCGTGCGTTTAAAATTCGTGTTTTATGGCACATATGAGTGAATTTTTGGCCTCGAACAGCGGTCTCTGCCAAAAATTACTCTCATGTGACATGAAAAAAACACTCATCTCACGCACTTAATACAAAAAAAACTATTAAAAAGTGAAGATTCTCATATATATTCTTTTGAATTGAGAGCTAACAGAATACAATACATGACACAAAAAAAAGTCCCTAGCTGTGGTTGGTGCAAAACGGGCTACCATACTATTCTGGCGTATGATACCAGAGCACGGGGAAAAACTCAGTAGAAAAAACCCTGTCTCGCCATGTTTACAAAAATGAAACTTAAAACTATTCGAATAAATACCTTCAATATTTAGATACAAAATACTTAATTCATGCTCTCGGGCTAGGAGGGTGTTTTGAACCAGGTCTGGCATTCCAAGTGATGATTTTTCGAATCTTCTGTTCTTCGAAGACCGCTACAGGACACTATTGAAGGGTAATCATCTCCCATAGATTTAAATAGTGGTATTTTATCCTAACTATCGAATACAATTTCGAAATATTGCAAAATTTTGATATGATCGCATAATCAGGATCATGGAATTCATTTTATTTCCAAATGATAATTTTTTCGAATAATTTAGAATTTGTCAGCTTGATCTAGCTAAAATTTTGCATTAAAATCTTCGAAACCAATTCAAAGCAGTGTGTAAAACTTGTGGGAGTAACGTTAATGAACGTTGAACCATAAAAAAGTCTATCGTATAATATGGAATAAAAATTCTAATATTTCCATAAAAACTCTTCCGATCGAAAATAAATACGAATAATGAAAAGAGAAAACAAAATATTATTTCTAATCAACAGATCTCCATTGTAAACTTAGATTTTGTGGGAAAATTTCTACTCGAAAAGCTTCTGTTACAACTCTGAAGACTGAAATATCGACAAATTAACCCGCAGACAGCTCGTAAATCAAGTTGATGTGCTGTTTAAAGGACGCCTTTAACGAACATTTTTGTCTACGGTTGCCATTAATTATACCCTGGTTCATTCATTGATGGTTAATAAGACGGTATTATTCACTAATTCGTGATGCTATTATACATCTTCGGAATTATTTCCAATTGAAAATACAGAATGAGAGTTATTATGGTGTTCTCAGAGAAAATATTTTATTGTTAGGATAATATAGGTGGATGAAACATAGGATTATTTAAACAGTTAGCATTTATGCAATGGTACAGAAATTCTCCAAACACTCTATAAACAAAATTGTTTGTTTCTTGGGATAGTATATTTTCGAAACATTTGGTCATGTCGAATATGAAGGTTGGCCATCTTAATTTGACAGGTTTCACTTTGTATAATGGGATTTTTTGAGATGAATGTCATTAATAATTTTGAATGAGACACCCTGTATTAATATAATACAATACAAAAAACAAAAATTCCGAACAAAGGTTATTGCAAACTGGGGTACCATACTATTTTTCCGTATGGTACTCAGTGCTCAGAGGAAGCCTCAGTAGAAAAAACCCTGCCTCGCCATTCTGACTAAAATAAAACTATCCAATTCTGATGAGTCTCGTCCTTTACTGTTTAATTGAGGGAATATTTCTTGGCTTCAGGACTGTGGGGTGAATTCCTACACACTTTTAAATCGCCGACGTTTCGATCCTTTTTTGGATCTTCTTCAGGGCTGCAAGAATATTTATTTCTTAGTCTTGAAAGAGTTTACAAATAGGTGTAAAATTCAATTTAAACTTCACGATTCACGAGCTCAATTAGGTATATGAGACACTATTACAAACAAGCTACATGGACACAGATTAGAAAGAGACCGACATTCAGGAGGAATTTAAAAACTATTTAAATAATGAATTAATTCTTCAATTCTGATAATCCACTCGAAGATAAATTCTGAATATGAAACGAAGCAGAAAGAAGGAACAGAAAAATAAAATGATAAACTCTATTGCTCTTGAGTCACCCTGAAATTTTAATATGGAACAATTTTATTATTTATCAGATTTTCTATTGTCTCCTCTGATTCTGCTCATTTGCAACTAGGAATCTTAATTAAATTTCATTTGAAAAGCATGCTATTATTATTACACCAATTAAGAGTAAGACATGAACTTCATAAACTGCGCATATTTTCATCATGTTCCTAAAACTGCGATTTTATTTGATTTAATGCACACTTTTGATGAATGACACTGTATGTATAGTAGGTACGTTCACAAAAGTTTGAGCGCATAGTAGGCGTTTGTTTATTTATCTGAAGTTGGCAGTATTTGCTGTCATAACGTTAAATAAAGTCAACGATGCCGAATGTACTCGGCCTAGTCCGACGAGCTTGCGAGTTATCAGACAACTCTATGCAATATTGACAACATTGCGTATCAATCTGACAAGAAAATGAAGAACATAACCTAAAAATTTAATAAACACAGTGGAATGTGCCAAATTTCCATGGCCAACCGACGGCTCAAACTTTCGTGAACGGACTATAGGTACTGTACTGGATGCGGATAGCAAATTCATCTACAAGAATACATATTCAATTATTGTTGAAGCCAGAAGCCAAAGTAGAATATATCCAAGGCAACGAAGATTGGCTTTTATCAAACGGGCCGTTTAAGGTTAATAATATGCATCCTTTCATTATTGTGATTGGCACATTCAATTAATATTAACATAAGAGGTCAGATCTAGTCAGACCTCCGCCACAGAATTTATTCAATTACTCATTTTGATACTGGTGGTGAAACTCATTACGGTCTTTTTGTTTTATTTTCCTATTTTGAATAACTGACAGCTAAGAAGGATGGAAACTTTTGAAGATCTACAGTGGGTATCCACTTATGAAAGGATCAATAAGACTACATGGATGATGGCCAATTATACTCAACACTTGAAGTATGGAACGAAATATTTCTGTTTTTGCGATTTTTCCGATGCAGTACAAAGCAGTATGAAAAGTGTACCTACTTATTTCAAGAATACTCAAAAATGGGAACTGAAAAATATGTGTAGAATTATTACTCTACAAACATCGATTGCAAATGCTAACTCATCGTTTTTGTATGACTTAGGTACGAAAGTATTTTCAATGATTCGAATGAGTTTATTAGTTCTGGAAATAGAAAATAAACAAAAGATATATCATGTGAAATGATGGTCTCAATAGGGATGTTGACTCATGTTACGAATTCATATAAATTGGGTTTTCCTCATAGAATGGAGTTTTTGCAATCTTAAAAAACCATTTTAGTGATCTTATTATTCTCGTTGAATTAAATAAAGCTGATTTAAATTATGTTATTTATTATCAACTATCACGTGACTGCGAACGCCAATCAGAGGTAATTGACGTCACTATCAGGTATTGTCATTGCAAATTCGAATGTTCTGTGCTCAGATCAACAAAATACATTCATAGGTCGGGTTCCACAGAACTCCAATCACCTTGATTATTCAAATGTCATCATATCTCTGCAATTTTCAGTTCATTTTTGACATAAACCATCGACTTACTTCAATATAAACGATTTGATTGCCAATCAAGGTTTGTGAAACCCAAGGTTCTGTGACTTAAACCATAGTAAATATATAATATATCATATCTATGATTCGAACTTACGAAGTTGAAAGCTCAATAAGAACAGAATACCTACCTAGTTCGTTACAAGAACGATAATGTACAATTTTCTTTATAATATGGAGATAGGATTCATCAAGAGTAATAGTTGTAACTTACCAAAGATAGATTCCCTTATGGTCTCAAGTTTCTTTGCTGAAAACAAGTATTTTTGTGCAGCGGAGCTTAAAAACGTGAAAATGTCTTTGTAAGTAGCAAACTTTTAACTCATATTTATTATTACAAATAAAAGAAACACCTCTTTGTTGTGTTAATACTATTATCTAGTTAGTAGTTATGACAGTAGTTGTCAATTATATTTGAGATAATAAAGTCTCCAATATTGTTATATTATATTATTTATTAATATAACATGGCGCTGAAGCATTAGCTGGCCTCGAAAATATTGAGAAGGTAGTAGATGACATAATAATTTTCGAAAAAAATTTCAGGTCACATGTATTGAAAGTTGTTGAAGTATTAGAACGGTGTAGAAAGATGGGAATAACTTTAAATATAGATAAATTTATGTTTGCCAAACAAGAAGTTCCATATGTGGGTTTCATTTTGAATGAGAACGGAATAAAAGCGGACCCAAAGAAAGTTTCTTCAATAAAAAATTTTCCAAAACCCGAAAACATTTCGGATCTCAGATCGTTTCTCGGACTAGTGAATCAATTAAGCCCATTCACACCCGCATTAAGTACCCTGACAAACCCATTGAGAAGCTTGTTAAAAAAAAAGAACACTTTTATATGGAACAATGATCACACCTCAGCATTCAAAAAAATTTGCGATACAATAACTGAACCACCAGTACTTGCACAATTCGATCCAGAATTGCCATCTGCACTTCATACAGACGCATCTCGTTTGAATGGTATTGGATATATTCTCATGCAAAAACATGAGAACGATACATGGAAATTTGTACAATGTGGTTCAAGATACCTTTCAGAAACGGAATCCAGATATGCAATGATAGAAATTGAATTATTAGCTATAGTTTGGTCTATTCATAAGTGTAACATTTATTTGAAAGGATTAGAAAATTTCAAAGTTGTAACTGATCATAAACCTTTAATTACAATTTTGAATAATTCAACACTAGATTCTATAGAAAATCCAAGACTCCAAAGACTGAAAGAAAATCTAATTGGATATTTTCTGGATCTATCTAAAGCTTTTGATTGTGTAGATCACCAGGCACTTTTAAGAAAATTGGAATCTTATGGTATTCGTGACAACCAACTTGAACTACTGCGTAGCTACCTAACTAATAGAACGCAAAAAGTTAACATTAGCACAGATGACAGAGTTTACACGTCCAAAGAAGAAGTAGTTAATATAGGTGTACCTCAGGGTAGTATTTTAGGTCCTCTTCTTTTTCTGTTATACATTAATGATCTACCCATGGCTATATCCACTTTAATCCAAATAATTGTCCATCTAATTTTATTTGTAGACGACGCAAATGCACTTATTAAAAGTAAAGACCTCCATGCTTGCATCGAACAGACTAAAACAGCTTTTGATCTGATAAGTATTTGGTGTGGTCAGAACGGGCTCCATTTAAATGTTGATAAAACTGAGTGCGTCATGTTCAGAACTAATAGATCTAAAGAAATTTTTCCGCAAACAATAGATTTCAATGATACCACAGTTGAAATAGCACAGACCACTAAATTTTTAGGAGTCTATGTGGACAGTCAGTTGAATTGGTGCGAACATGTAGATCAGCTCAGTAAAAAACTCAATCGGAGTCTTTACATGATAAGGGTGTTATCTCGACGGGTAGATAGGCAACTTCTAAAAACTATCTATTTTTCTTGTTTTGATTCTATACTCAGGTATGGAATCGTGATCTGGGGTAGTGGTTCGGATTGCAGTAAATTGTTCATTCTTCAAAAGTTTGCTTTAAGAGCTATGATTGGTTTAAAATATAGAGACTCATGTAGAGGTCATTTCAGACAGAATAGAATTCTCACTTTCTTTGGCTTGTTCATTTTAGAGTGCATTCTTTTCGTTTAAAACAAGTCCACATTATTTTGAAGATTTGAGAAATAAAAATAACACAAGACGTACAATTCCCTTTCACATTCCCATACATAAGATGACACTGACTGAGAAGAACACTAAGTATATGTGTATTAAATTTTATAATAATCTACCCAAAAATGTATTAGATATAGTTGATTTCAAGAAATTCAAGAAATGTTTAACAGACTTGATTATTACAATTGAACCATATTCAATTTCAGAATTTATGAATTATTGTAATGTAGAAGCTAGGATGTAATGTGTATATTTTTTCTCTCTGTAATTGACGGTTTCCCACTTCTTTGGATTGTTATTCAGGATTCAGGGAATAAAGGTATTTTATTGTTTTTTTTTATAGTTTTTCAGCTGAATGGGTCAAAGGGAAATGTCATTTCATAGCCGATGCTCTTTCACGCCATCCTATCTCAAAACCAAATAATGAAGATTTATTAGCAGAAGATACATCTGAGCATATGAGATCATTTGTTGTACAGCAAATATCTAAAGCCGATGATACAGATCCTTTAACGAGATCCTCACATTTGCAAGATCCTATTCTAGAAATGATCAAAAATATTGCACGCAGGGATGAGGATTATCAAAATTTGAGACATCTGATCAGATGTGGATTTCCCAGAACCAAAAATGAACTTAAAAATGATCTCAAACCATATTGGAATATACGAGATGATTATCATCTGAAGATGATCTTATTCTAAAAGGTTCCCAAATCGTTATTCCAAAAATGGCTCGTAAAATGGTATTAGAACGTCTTCATGATTCACACCAAGGCATAGAACGTACACGACGAAGAGCAAGGCAAACAGTTTACTGGCCTTGTATAAACAATGAAATATCTAACATGATTGAGAACTGTGAAAATTGTCAAATCTTAGACCTTCTGAAAGGAAAGAACCATTTTTGGAGGAGCCCAATCCAATATTTCCGTTTCAAGACGTGTCTACTGACTTATTTTCATATGCAGGTTACCACTTTATGGTATATGCTGATCGCTTTTCGGGATGGCCAATCGTATGTCATTTTGGAAAAAGAGATCCTAATACAAAGAAAATTATCGATATTTTGAGGACTTTATTTTCAGACACTGGTATTCCCATTCGATTGAGATCAGATAATGGACCTCAGTATAGTTCCTATGAATTTAAAAAATTCTTAGATAGATGGAATGTATCTCATGTGACATCATCTCCATACTATCATCAAAGCAACGGACATGCAGAAGCCAACGTAAAAGCAACGAAACATTTAATAATAAAGTGTTTCGAATGTGGAAATTTGAATGAAGAACGATTTTATGCAGGTTTACTCGAATTAAGGAACACTCCCCGAGAAGATGGTTTATCTCCAGCTCAATTATTATATGGTCGCCCCATCAGATCCTTACTTCCAACGAATTTAAAATTTTTCGCTGAAAAATGGAGAAAAAAAAAAGCTGATTTTTGTGATATGAAGGCATCCAGAAATACGGATTATAAAATAAATGTGTATAATCGAGGTACTAGAAGCCTTCAACCTCTTTCTATTGGTCAAATGGTTAGGATCCACTGTCCAAACTATGGGACTCTATTGGTAAAATTATTGAAGTGGGCCAGAATCGTGATTACACCATAATGAAACCAAGTGGTCGCGTTATCCGAAGAAATAGAAGATTTCTTAGAGAAATCAAAAAGAAGAAACTTTCTGATGGGAGAGAAGAGATGGATGAATGACTTGGGAGGAGATGTTGTGTTAATACTATTATCTAGTTAGTAGTTATGACAGTAGTTGTCAATAATATTTGAGATAATAAAGTCTCCAATATTGTTATATTATATTATTTATTAATATAACACTCTTCAGCATTTATAGACCGACGTATTCATTTTGAAGGCTTAGATTTTCCACAAGGGATCGGGCAAAATCAGTTCGCTTTGACAGAAGTCAAAGTATGTTCACTGAGTAATGACGTAATCATCATAACGTGACAAAATTGAGCATTTCCGCGGGAATTTTGAATTGTCTTTTCATTTACTCCTTTTTATTGGCAATTACTATATTTTTAAGAAAAAAGTAATTTTTTCGTGTTTGAATAGGGTTTATCTTTGAAATAAAATAAATTCCAGAAAGTAGTCAACATCCCTATTGGAATATTGGAAAGAAGAATCTCTATATTTCCATAACAAAATAATCGATTCAAATGAAATTTTATTTTGGTGAATCAGGACTAATTTTTTTCATCAGATTTTGATTTGAATCATTAAATCTGAATTCTGAATACTTACTACGCCTCTGTCTGATCGTTCATAAACTACCAAAGTCTTATCAATTTAATCATTCCTTCAATAAAAGCTTCATAAGAAAATACGCTTCGTTGTTCCTCTGTTATTTCGAAGAACAACAATCGAGTGTAACAAATCACGAAATCGAATCAATAGACCGCTAACTGAACATCGGTTAGTTAGCTTCCTTTATGCCATGACTTATAAATATGGCCTTTTGAATTAGTGTGATTGTTTAGTTTGAATCGCTTTTCACTGAATGACTGACGCGCTTGTAATGCATCTCATCGATTAAAATAATTTTCGAATTAGTTTCTGGTGCTACCATCCGAGCTTTTTATGGAAGCAGTAGCCTCCCAGAACGGTTTTACTGATTAAAGTTCAGAGAAAAAGCACTGACGCGAAATAAAAAAATTGAAAAAATGTGAGAAAAGCCCTGAACTGGTGCTATCTCAATATATAGGACTTGTGTATGAATGCAAAATCTCAGCATGATCGAAATTATATTCTGGAAATTATTCGAAAATTGTGATATGAAAAATTCAATAATTAATAGTTATTAAATCAACTAGGTTATTAAAGACAGCGACTAATGGTAAAGATATTTTAATGCGTGAGCGGAGCGAACGCGTTAATAGTTCGAGACCATTAGTCGCTAGATTTTTCCGACGATCTCAACATAAATAGTGTATAAATTCTTGATTGAAGTACATTCTCATTTTGCACAAGACATACATTTGACAAAATAGAATTTCTATGTTTCTATGGTCCAGTAGAGTTTTGACATTCCTCGTAGTGCTTCTGATTACTTTGTGTACAGTTGCTATGAGGATTGCACATTAAAATCGAAAAAAAATTGAGCATTGAAATGGGTTATTAATGCTCTATTTTGTACACATTAAAATCACGTTTTATTTCGAAGTCGGCGGAAAAAATTGAATACTATGGTTCAGATGATCCTGTGAAATTTTGCATGAACATTCAGTCTATTAATCTCAATTCACAAAATAAATTTCTATCGTATCGTATATCCTTTTATGGAAATGTATCCCTAATTACTCGTATTTGCTGAGTTGTTACTATTCAATGGAAATAAAAATATCCTTCTTTGCAATTTTCTATGGTTTTTTTAACTTTATGGCCACAATATTGTGCACGAGGCTGACTATGAGTATTTTGAGGAACAAAACTTCAGAAAGGCCATATTTTATGAAATCCTTCTACGGTTTGGCTGGTTAGCGAACTTAACCGTGAAATTTGGGAACCGAACTTACCCTGAAAACCTCAAGTCTCTAGGACAATCCTTTCGAAAGTTATCGTGCTAACGGACGGCCGGCCCCACGGACAGAATTTAATTTGACCACGGATTCTTCATCAGGGAGTAGAACCCTATCGTTCGAGAATTTTCGGCTCAAAATTCGCTTTGATTTTCTGAAGATCTACGATATCTGAAAATTTTTTCGAAATAACTCAATGTGCCCCGTATAGACTACAAGCCTGTGTTGAAAAAATTATTGGTCATTTGAACCAACAGGAGACCTATCTAGAACGATATAACGATATACACTTATAAGCTGTCCAACTGAGTACTTCTCAAAAATATGTTGTAGGTATTTTGGAATTATCAGTGACAAAATGTCTATATTTTGGTATACATGGATAGTATACAAACCCATATTCAACATAGTTTCTAACTAGGAGCCTAGAATCACGGAAAAACTATGGAAATTAGTACAAATAAATAGATTTTTTCTTTTTTTCCCCTTTGGATCAACGAAAATGTACGGCATATGAGAAAATATTATCTTTGCATAAAATACTTTCAAAATAAATTTATTTTATGTTGTGTCAAATCACCCCCTGGACTACGGAAAGACAGGGGATTGCAACCCTAGATTTTTTCCCCTTGTCGCATGATTTTTGTACGGCGTTGCGGAATAATGGATTAGAAGCAGTATTGAAATAGTATGAAACAGATGCCGTACAAAATCAAATGACCAAATTTACCCTGGTAATTGTCGGAAAATAAAAAAAAAATCGACTTTGTGGCTCCACTTTTTTTCACGGCGCTACGCGTTTTCTTATTATTTTTCACGGATCTATCGATGGTATATGACCAAAATGTACCCAGTCTACCTGTACTTTCGAATTCTCACCTGCACTCAGTTGGACAGCTTACAAGTGACGGCATAGTGCTGAATCTTATTATTTTATGCTCTTATATCGTTCTTGATAGGTCACTTGGTGGTTCAAATGACCCATCATTTTTTCAACACGGGCCTGCAGTCTATTACCTTTGACTCCGTAATCTCGTTTTTGGATCAAAATTTCATCTATTTGGACTATAGCATGCTAAAGAGCCGGCAACAAAGTCAAAAAATATATTCACAAAATTCCTTGGTGGAGATAAACATGGCGCCGAGCAGTTATACCATAGATCTGCAAGTTTTCATCCACCATAACAATAATTTTTCGTCGGTTTGTGGTCTGTGTTCAGGAAGAAGAGGAGAAAAGGTTGATATAGGTGTAATTGCAGTATTATATCGTTATTGTGAAGGTTTTATTGAAAGCGATTTTATTATTGGTGAGGTGTTAAACGCCATGCGGAGTTCAGGATGTATCACGCTGTTCTTTCTGGTACTTTCGTACCGTTCTTCTTAGTCCAAAACCATATTTTACCTTTATATCCAGCGAATATGTGACACATCGTTCTCTATCGATTCAACTGAATTCATTTTTCATTTCATGGTAAGTATTCGAATGGAACAAAGAAATAGCGACGGAAAAGACCGCGTAAGTCATAAACGTAGATGACATAGACGTTATATTATTATAAATTATTATAAATTGCTGAAATATACCAAGTGAAAAGTAAAACGAGCTCTAAAAAATGAGAGTGAAATATTAACAAGCAATATAATACAGCTGAATAATTTTCTGTGAAAATTCTTTGAAACATTGAAGATTTTCCAAATATGTTGAGAACCTTGAATAAAAACTGAAAATGCCTCCTAAGCTTTTAATACAGTACCTATATTTGTGCTTAAAAGAACCCCTAGCGGAAAAGTTTTGGGTTAGTTTTGATATCTTCCATTTTTTATGTTTTTTGGGACGCTGGATCCGAATCTGAGGTTTGCTAACAAAATTTCGTGACGGAACATAGAAAACAATACAAAAAAAGATAAAAAATCTCATTCTTGGTCAGTTTTTTTGCTCATTACTCGAAAAATATCAATTTTTCGTGAAAAACCTTTCCATACAAAAGATAGAACATAAAATTTCCTACAAATTGTACTACCACAGCTTGTTCTGCGACAACCTGTTCTGGCTCGAATTATAGTTTAAAATGGGGTATTTTCTATGACTCAATATTCGAAAAAAATTTAATTTTATGGTTCCGATGATGCAAGCCTCTTGAAATTTTGCATGAACATTCAATATATCAGTCCTGATTCACAAAAAAAATTCACTCTAATCGAATATCTTGTTATGGAAATATATACATATTCTTTTGAAATCAAGAGCTAACACAATACAATACATAAAACAAAAATAAAAATCCCTAACTGAGGTTGGTGCAAAACGGGGTACCATACTATTTTTTCGTATGATACCAGAGCTCAGGGAAAAACCCCAGTAGAAAAAACCCTGTCTCGCCGTTTCAACAAAAATAACACTTAAAAACTATTAGAATATTGAAGGATTCCTTCTTTATTCTGTCCAAACGATAACCCTCTCCAGGATGCCTTCGGAATTCTGAAACGAAAAAAATCAAAGCAGTAAAATGGAACAGAAAAATGAAATGATTGAAACTCTATTAAATCGATTTAAAATGAATAACCCAATTCAAAAACGACTCGGTAATTTCATGTATAGCTTTCAAGCCATCCTGAAATTTATATATGAAACAATTATTTATCAGGTGTTCAATTGTATTTGTATGGAAATATAAAGATTCTTCTCAATATTCCTATTGAATTTTCTATTGTTCTGTTCACACTATGGTCACACAGTTTTGTATGAAGCTTATCATGACCATCTTGCATATGAACGCAAAATTTCATTTCGATGGATTTCATTTTGTCGGAGATATTGAGGAACAAACATTTTGAATGGAGCTATTCTGTTCCATAAAACATTCAAAATTTTTGTTCCTCAATATCTCAGACAAAACGAAACCAATCGAAATGAAATGTTGCGGCCAAACGCAAGATGCTCATAATAAGCCTTATGCAAAATTGTGTGACCATAGTGTGAACAGAACTATAGAAAATTTAATTGGAATATTGAAAAGAAGAATTTTTATATTTCCATAACAAGATATCCGATTCGAGTGAGTGAGAGAGACTGATATACTCAATGTTCATGCAAAATTTCATGAGGATAGCATCATCGGAACCATATAATTTAATTTGTTTTCAATTATTGAGTCCTAGAAAATACCTTATTTTCAACTATAATTTGAGCCAGAACGGGTTGTCGCAGAACAAGCTGTGGTAGTACAATTGGTAGGAAATTTTATGCACTTTCATTTTGTATGGAAAGGTTTTTCACGAAAAGTTGATAGTTTTCGAGTAATAAGCAAGAAACTTACCAAGAATGAGATATTTTATCTTTTTTGTATTGTTTTCTATGTTCCATCACGATATTTTGTTAGCAAACCTCACATTCGGATTCAGTACTCCAAAAAACATAAAAAATGAAAGAAATCAAAACTATTCTGCTGAAAGCATAATTCAAATGGATTATTTTGTAGACTTGATCCATGCAGATAGAGAAATAATAATAATAAAATTGCAGCGTTTTTAATTAGGCATAACTCACAAACCTCAAGACAATGTTGCAGCAAAAGACCTCAGGTCAGAGTCGATCGTTAGTAAATCGACCCAATCTAGACCTAAGAACAATATGTTGCAATAAAAATATAACAAAGTTAACTCTAGACGTATACCATAATTCATTTAAAACCAATAAAAACGCCAAATAAAGTAAACAAAGCCGGTAACGAATGATTTACTGACCGCTCAACTTATTTTTTATTTATCACTGTGTTATAAATTGTCGGTTAGTTATATTCGCTTTGAAAAAATTATAGGGTTTAATTGGTTATCGAGCTAATTGGAAATCGGCCTAGCAATCTGACAGATACACCCACGCCGGTAAAACTGATTCATTCCGTTGTGTTGGTACCTTGGAAATTAATATCGGACTTCGTTATCTAATTTATTCTATTATGTAGTACCGGAGAAATATGAAATTGAATGGGAAGTTCGTTAGTGGAGTTGAATTGTTTTAACCAAGAGTTGCCCCACACATTGCCAAATTGGGATAGATCGTTATTGCTTCGATTGAAATATCAGTGATCGAATTATTTAGTTGCAATGTATTGAAACCCAATGGAGGTCATTTAAATTCTGTTTTTTTTCTGTTAAAGCTGATCTCTGAAGACAGACATCTAGAGAGTTGAAATATGTTAAAGCAGAAAGCTAGGACGTTCCTTACGAGATTTATCGTGTTTACGGACGGCCAGTCTCAATGACAGAATTGAATTTGACCACTAATTCATCATCAGTGAGTCGAACCTTATCGTTTCAGACCTCAGAGTAAGAAATAAACATTTTTATTTCTTACTCTGAGTTTCAGACAATATGTGGCTCAAAATTCGAAAACTATAGTTCGCTTGGGAAAACGATACACTCGTTTAAAAAGGATGAGAGCATAAAAGGAATCTTTCTTGCAAGTACTTTTCTGATCATTCAAAAATAAGTTGTAGGCACGAAACACTCACACCGGTATGCCAGATTCGAAGTCTAAACTCGTCCGGCGCGCTCATCTACGTCATTGAGGAGCAGAGATAAAAGTGGAGTTATCTTATTATTGTTATAATACCTGCATTCATGCCTAATGGCGCAGTTTTTGGCTGTAAGAATTACAGAAGAGTTAAAAGGGAACCGAAATAAGGTACTTTTGCTTTCCGAAGTCGGAAGTATCCCGTCAGTACTTCATTATCTGAGGAAAAAATATTTTCAAAGTGTTAAAAGATGACACGGTTGCAAAACTGAAAAATGACATTCAGATTCCATTCGATGTTATCCTTTGCTTGAGCATAATCCGTACCAACTTAATACAGGGATATAAATAAGAAGATCAGTTTTCAGAATATGAAGAAAAAAGTGGACAAAAAACTTTTCAAATTCACGAATTATAAGTGAAATTCATTGAAATTTCCCTATAAATGATAAAAATATTTTCATTTATTCGAAGTTTTCAATGAACCTTCAATAATTTATTCTGTATTAACAAATAAATACTTTTCACTTACATCCATATTTATACAATTTCACTGATATATTTCAGAATCAACAAACAAAGACATCGGAGAAATTTCATTTGAAATAGTTAGTTAATTGCATTTTCAATGAAACTTGCAATTAATTGCATTAAGTATTCCAATCATTCTCTGGAGTTCCAATACTTCCATCCCGCAAATGCAATGGAAATGCTCCGCAGTGACGTCACATCTCAATGCGCGTCGGCATACCGGTGTAAGTGTATCGTGGTTGTAAGTGGTTCGTACAGCATTCTTCATCTGACAGAAAGCCAAGCTTAATCAGAGAGTCTGGTCCTTTCTGAATAACTACATCTCATCTGCGAATCTCCCTTGTGATGTGATGATCAAGAAAATAAGCACTGAGAAAAACTCCAGGACATTGCTAAGTAAAAGAGAGGATTGGAAACAGGAATACACCGACTATAATATCAAAAAAAATACCGTAAAATGGTATACAGATGGTTCCAAAACCTCTACAGGAGCAGGCGCTGGGATATACGGGCCAAGGACCAAGTGTGCAATATAGCTAGGCTCCTGTATGAGCGTCTTTCAAGTTGAAATCTTAGCTATTGAAAGATCTCTAGATATAAATCATCACGTCATCGACACTAAAATGATCTTGGAGTGCCGGAACAAACTCAATGAGGTATAGGCAAGAAAAATAACGTTTCTTCAATTTGGGTTTCCGGCCACTCGGGAATCAAAGAAAACAAAGAGGTCAATACACTTGCCTAAGAGGCAATGTCACTCATTGGCCCAGAACCCTTCTGTGGTATATGTAAATATACTTATAAGAAGGAGTTTCTGGAGAAGGAGAAAGCCGAGAGGAAAAAACTCTGGCGGAATCTCCCAGGGATGGATCATTCACCTGAGTTCCTTCGGAACTTCGAGACAGTGGCATCCAAGGATATCTGAATCTTGGTAAGAACAATTACACCTCCTCACTGGCCTTCTTACAGGACAATGTCGCCTCAGAAAGCACCTGTTGAGGATGGGATTATCGGACACTGGCGAGTGTAGGTTCTGTGGGTAGGGGGAAGAAACTCCCATTCACCTAGCCACGGAATGCCTTGGCATTGCGAACCTAAAGAGGGAATGCCTTATGCGGGAAAATTGTAAGAGTGAGGCCTCGTTGACGCCTTCACAGATATTAGATTTCATTAGATTCTCGGAACTGGAAGGCGAGCTGTGAAGGGTTTGGCCAGAACAGCTCTGTTTAATTCAATGCCTCTAAGACCCAGGCTACTCTGCTCACAAGAAAAACATCGACAGTTGCACCCCAACTAATAATGGACAATAAAACAATAAAACCAACCAATGGACTTAAGCTTCTAGGGGTCAATATCAGTCCAAATGCAACCTGGCATGAGCACGTTTGCTCAGTTGCCAAGTCAGCTGCACAGAAGCTTAACTATCTATTTCGTGCGAGGAAATTGTTCAATCCAAAGCAGCTTTCATTATCCTACAAGTGCGTCCAGCTATGGAATATCGCTCTCATGCTTGGGGTTCAGCTCCTAAGCACTCGTTACTCCTACTTGATTCCATTCAAAAAAGAGCAGTGCGCCTAATAGATGATCCAACGTTAACTGCCAACCTTTATAGTCTCGATCACCGCAGGAATGTTGGAGACTTATGCCTTTTTTACAGATACTATCACGGAAGGTGTTCTGCTGCCATTGCCTCCATGATTCCACCAGGGCCTCAATTTGATCGACAAACAAGGCTAGCCGATAATAGTCACCAGTTTGCCGTGCATCTTTTTACAGCTAGGACATCGGTGTATCAGAAGGCTTATCTTTACCGAACTGCAAGGCTATGGAATACCCTACCTCAAGATGTATTCCCCCTTGGTTACAACTTACAGCAGTTTAAGACACGCACAAACCGATTTTTCTAAATTCATCTCGGGGCGCTTGAAAGGGAGTTATAAGCTCAGTCTTTTCCCGAGAGATGCGTATAAAAAAAAGGGGGACACAATAGACCTTAAGGTCGCAGTGAACTGTGACCCCTTTTATAAACTAAACTAAACTGAACTAATCCAAGCTTTTGAAAGGTTAAATCTTGATTCCATATGCAACGTTCTCAGTCATTAACACAGTAATTCTGAATTTTTCTTAATATATAAAGAAAGACCATAAATATTCCATACAGTGAAAAATGTAAGTAAAGATTTCATAGAATATAAAGTTTATCATGATAGAGGAAATTATCCATCACATATCAATTTACTGAATTAACAAAAATTCCATAATGTGAGGACACTTAGAGGCAGGATAACAGACGAAGTGATCGCATCTCGGATAATCTAATATAATGATAATCGTGATTGCAATTTAGAAAATAAGCAGCAGAGGCGCTACCGACACATGTACCTGTGCAAACTCGCCCATCGCGGACGATCAGGACATTACACATGCTAGCAAAATTGGCCCATTCCCCTAATTATGAGTCCAATACTCATTATGCTGCACCGACACCGTCATTACATCATTAGGGCCACTTATATCTGTCAATTTTCCGACTTAATTTCAGCCGAGTGATTGCGCCAATGTTCTTCGTTATTAAAAGTCATAAATGCCAAATAAGCGGGCCATTAGGGCTGCATTTTTGCGCAAATTGTGCATGGCGATAATTATTTTCACTTGCCCATCGCAGGAGAGTTTCATTGTAGCGGGGTCGTGATCTCCATGGAGAATTCATGGGTGGCGTGTACGAAACATAGAATGTGCATCGAAGTGAATTCATTTATTCATTTTTGCGCGCTATCGATTTGCCCAAATGCCTGTTTTGTTCAATTTAGGCCGAGGTGGTTTCGAGCGATTCAGTTGGTACTCACTGATGAAAAAACGGCGGTCGGGGAAAATTCTGGCCGGCTGTCCGTGAACGCGATTACTCTGGAACGCATTGAGTTAGGGTTCTGAAATTTTGAGAGTGGTCTGGTTGTTTGGGGGTTGTTGACATTTGAGTTTTGTTATTATTTTTCCGATATTTCCGAAAGCACACATCCGATCATTTCGAAATCATGAATTTCGAAGGAGAATAATGGCGAGAAAACTTTTGAAAAATTTTGTGAGGTACGTGCCTTTATGAAAACTCAAAAAAATATTTTGTCTGTGAGTGGTAAATCGATAAATTTTGAAATATTCACGCTAGATTTGGGCTTGAACAAGAAAACTCTCGGAAGGAGCGACTTCAAAACTCGAAATTTTCAACCCAATATGAACAATCGCGCGCAAAAGCTGGTGACGTCAGTGCTTTTTGAGCGTTCGTTCTCCTTAAACGTTTTGCCAAAATGTCTGTAATTTTCGGATTTTGGGCCAAAAATGGTCTCAAACTGTAGGATTCTGCTCCCTGATGAAGAATTCGTGGTCAAATTCAATTCTGTCCGTGGATACGTCTGGCAGTTAGCACAATAACTTTCGAAGGGATTGTCTTAGAGACTTGAAATTTTCAGAGCATGTTCAGTTCACAAATGGCTCATATTAGATCGTTAACCAGCCAAATCGTACAGGGTGTTCCATAAAATATGTCCATTCAAAATGTTTGTTCTTCAATATCTCAAACAAAAGGAAACCCATGGAAATGAAATGTTGTGGCCACATGCAAGATGCTCATAATAAGCCTCATACAAAATATCGTGGCCATATATAAACAGAACCATAGAAAATTGAATTGGATATTGAAAAAAAAACTTCGTATTTCCATAAAAAAATATCCGATTCAGATGAAATTTATTTGATAAATAAAGATTTAAACACTAAATGTTTATACAGAATTTTGTGTCTCTAATGGTGATGCAACCATAGAAAATTCAATTGGCCTATTGAAATGAATCTTTATATTTTCATAACAGGATATCCGATTCGAGTGAAATTTTATTGTGAATTAAGACTGATATATTGAATTCTGATGTAAAATTTTGTGGCCATAGTGTCAACAGAACCATAGAAAATTCAATTGGAACATTGAAAAGAAGAATCTCTATATTTCCATAACAGAATAACCGATTCAAGTGAAATTTTTCATGTGAATAAAAACTGATATACCTATGTACTGAATTTTCATGCAAAATTTTGAGAACCACAGAATTTGATTTTTGTAATTACTTTTTTTACATATTTCATTTTTTGAATAATTTTCAGTTATAATTCCGATTCTGCATTGATGTATTTGGTATCATTCCAAAGTCCCATATAAAATTTCAAGTTAATAGACTTATTGCTCCACCAAAGAACGGGCCGTCAAAGCTCCTGTTTTTCTTAATTTTTTTTTTGTTTTCAATTACTGCCATGGTCAAACTTAAAGTTAAATATGACTTCCAGAAGAAGAGGATCTGTCATTTCCGCAGGTACAGAGAGCGAGAAAATAATATCAGTTATTCAAAGTTGAAATTTGTTTAATTATCAGATTGAATTTGTCGCTGATAGATTGTGTCAATTGACAGATGAAATCTGTCAGTTGTCAGTATTTTATCGTTGTGATACTTATACTACCATGGATATGGAATGTGCAAAGTGAATTCATTCACTCTATTTCTGGAATTCAGGAATCCAATGTTTTTTTAACCAATAACCTTGCATAAAATAGCTGAAACGTGTGTGATTTTCAGTTTTTCATTTAACTCTATTGTTTTTTGTTTCATGCTTATGAGAAACAAATCGCTTTTCTGATTGTAATTCTGAATATATGTTTGTTTTGCATCGATAAATACTATATTGTTTTTTTTTGGGACTCATTTATTGACTTAACACTTGTTTGTTGTTTGATTTGATTCTTAAATTTGGCCAATTAGTTTTCCATGTAAGAAGTGTTTTTACATTTTTCCTAATTATGGGATTTTTTTTGAAAAACAGCAAATTGAAGTCTCGATTTTGTGGGGAGTAAAGGTGGAATTCGAAGTCAATTTGGATTTTGTGATTTATTTGAACAAACGGAAAACTGGATTCTTCAGTTTGTTGTTATTATTAGATTTCGACCATTTTTATCGTTCAAAACAAGAACTGAGCATACTGACAGATTTCATAGAATAATTACACAATGGAGTGTACCTATAGTCCGTTCACGAAAGTTTGAGCTGTCGATTGGCCATGACAATTTGGCATATTCCACTGTATATATTGAAATTCAAGGTTATGTTGTTTATTTTCTTGTCAGATTGATACGCAATGTTTGTCAATATTGCATAGAGTTTTCTGATAACTCGAAAGCTCGTCGGATGAGGCCGGGTACATTCGGCATCGTTGACTTTATTTTACTTTATGACAGCATATACTGCCAACTTCAGATAAATAAACAAACGCCTACTATGCGCTCAAACTTTCGTGAACGAATTTTACCTACTCATGGTAAGGTTCCATTTTCTCGATTGACATAATGTTCAAATCTTTTAATGATTGAGTAAAGTTAAGATCAAGGATCTCGAGGCAGGAACTATAGATTCAAACAGTATTTCGCCGCAAATATCGAATTCAACATAACGGAATTTTCCTTATCATCAACTACCGAATTTTTCGTGGGAAAAACGCCATCACCAGACACACAGAAATATTTCAACGATAAAAGGAACAAATCGAAATCGGTCTAAAATTATGGCCGCTTTTCCCACTAGGTCCATTTTTCAAAGGGCAATTGTTTCATCATAAATGAGGCCATATACAATATTAAGTTTATAAAAGTTATTATTGTATCGATAAAAGAGGCTCGCGGTCCACCATCCCGACACCGCGGGAGACCCCTGGCTGCAATTAACTTCGATACAAGCAATTAACGAACAGGTATTTCTTCTGTGGTTAGCCGGCGCCGCGCGTCTCTCTGTTCTGTTCTTCTTCTTCTTCCTACCCGCTGGAGGATTGTGCGCTAAATTACCCAGATCTCGACGGCGGCGCGAACAACGGCCGATTCTTCATTTGAAATAATGTTTTGATTCTGCATCTCCAGGTGTGGACGATTTGTTCAAGCGTACCGCTTTGTCTTCTTTCTTGCCCATTGTCCGTGACTTGGACCGGACTACGCTGCCAATTTCCAACGATTATACGGGAGTTTACTCTTATTTAATTGAGTACATTGCTCAGGTACTGCAAGTACGATCTTGTATATTCTATTCTTGTCTTTTATTGATAGTTATATGTACTACCTACCTATTTGAAAAATAAACCTTATTGATAGTTATATGTACTACCTATTTGAAAAATGAACCTTTTGTGTATCAATAAGAGCGCATGATTCGAATTCCACGTTATGTTTAACAGTCATAATGTCACATGATTATGACGTGATAGATCATGGAAAATCCTTAACTGAGGGTTCTGTGTGTGAACCCTGTATTTCACAGGCTAAGATAATGGCAGTCTATATGCGCCAAGGAGTGTCTTAAGCGTCCCCAAAGGGCGACGCATGTCTACATCACCACTGATAGCCAGGCCACACTCTGGAACCTCTGGAACCTCTGGAACCTCTGGAACTGCCAGGGGTTTCTGCTGACCTGGGAGTGTCGTAACATTATAAAGCAATTGGTAAGAGGCAATAATGTTGATAGTTTGAAAAGGGGTTACAGTTCACTGCGATCTCAAGGTCTATTGTGGCTGCTGTTCTGACCACATTTTTCACAGTTCGTCTTCCAGTTCCAGAGATCTCATGAAATCCAGTATCTATGAAGGCTTCAACGAGGCTTGTTCTTCACTCTTACAAGTTTCTTGCCCAAAGCATTCTCTCCTCAGCAATGCCAAAGCATTCTGTAGCGGGGTTTTTTTTCTCCTCCCCACAGAACCTACACTCGTCAGTGTCCGACAATCCCATCCTCAACAGGTGCTTCCTAAGGCGACAGTGTCCTGTAAGAAATCCAGTGAGGAGTTGTAATTGTTTCTTACCAAGATCCAGATATCTTTTGGATTTCGCTGTTTCAAAGTTCCGAAGAAATTCAATGGAACGATCCATCCCTGAGAAATTCCGCCAGATTTTTTCCCTCTCGGCTTTCTCCTCTTCCAAAAACTCCTTCTAATAGTTAATAATGTTACTCAACCATTGGTGCCAGGGCATTGTATTGATGAAGGAACTGAGAACGCCGATGATTTTGCAAAAAATGCATCAAAGTTAATACCTCAAAGACCTGAGCCATTCTGTGTAAGTACTTGAAAAAGATCAATATAAGGTGGCGGTCTTGCCTTGTGAGTTGAATGACATTCTGGAGAAAAACAGCTCTGGACTTGTTTGGTCCAAAAAATTCGTTATGATTTAACTTACCCATACAAGAAATCTCCTGATGTTGTCACGAGCTGAGCATGGGGTGATGCTGGGACTGTCGATACAAACATCATTTGTATCGTATGAGAAAGTCAATAGATGATATTTGCAGGCTTTGTAGATCAGAAGCAGAAACACTTCCACAGTACTTACGTTCCGAAAAAAACTTTTTTGATTGATCCATTCCTAGAAGATTCCCATATCTATCAGTTTCTTATTTCCTCAAGAACTGTTTCTTGTAAGTGCGTTTGCGAATGCAACAAAAGTGTTCTGGCCAGCATATCGTCGCCTTAATATGCAAATCACCTAAGTACCCAACCCCAAAGTTTACAGGAGAGGAAAAAAACTGTAAATTTGTGGATTTGCCCAAGTGATTTTTTTATATTCTTAGATAACGTTGTGTGGGTTTCGTCAGCTAGAAGATTTTTTTTGGATTTGTGTGAATTTATGCACAGGTGCCCACGAAACTCCTTGACACACCTCAAATTTTCAAATTTGCCAGTGGACTTATGTGATTTGTATATTAAGCCGACGATATGTCGTTTGTGCTTCTTTTCTGGCTAGCGTGTTACCCTCTTCATTTCCTTCGATTCTTGATTTATCATGAACCCATACTGAAGAGACCTCGTGGTCCTTGCTTCATTGAAATTTTTCGGCACTCCCGATTAGCTTTGAGTCGATAACATACGAGATCTGTACTTCAGAAGCTGCTTGACTATCAAAATAGAGCACAACTTATGTCATACCCCGATAGTTTCTTTCTAGATTTCTTTCTATGCATCCTTTGATTGCGAGTATTTCTACCAGAAAAACACTCTATAAGGAGACTAGTGGTAGTATACAGTTGGTTCTTGACCAGTAAAAACCAGCGCCGTCAATTATTGTGGTTTTAGAATCATCATCACTACATAGTATAAAACAAAGTCGCTTTCTCTGTCCCTTTGTATGCTTAAATCTTTGAAACTACGCAACGGACTTTGATGCGTTTTTTTAATAGATAGAGTGATTCAAGAGGAAGGTTTATATGTATAATAACATCATTAAATAGTGGAGAAGTACTATGATTTTTGAGGTTTCTAATGTGATGTCCGTGCGAAGCCGGAGCAGGTCGCTAGTAATATACCGATTTGGAAATTCACATCGAAAACATACGATATACAAGGCATCCGAAACAGAATTCTTCCTCCAGTTGCACAGATGAATAGGTGAGATAATCAAGTGCGATAACTGAATGAATTCAACTGTCTTACTGCAATAATCTAGTCTGTCTCTCTCTCTTATCGCAGTATGGTAGGGAACCGCACTACACGTATAGAATTTTTAATTTGTCAGGCTGCCCGTAATACTCGATTCAAGTATTTACTGTTGGCTACCATAATAAAGAACTACGCTCCTCTAAACGATAAGAGAGAGACAAAACTAGAATAATGAAGTAAGACAACTGAATTCAGTGTGTTACAGCAAGTCTGATGCATTGTATATCGTATATTTCAGATGTGAATTTCCAAACCTGTATATTCCATTTGCCGATATTTCCCTTGAAGTTTTGGGTAGTGTAGTATTTCTTCTCCCATTTTTTGAGCGCTCATTCTACTTAAACTAGTGCCATATCGTTTTGCCCAAATGTCTAATTTTGAGTCGAAAATGGTCTCAAACGATAAGGTTCCACTCCCTGATGACAAATTCATGGTCAAATTCAATTCTGTCCATGGAGCCGTCCGGCCGTCCGTCAGCACGATAACTTTCGGAGGATGAGTTCGGCTCCAAATGGCTCGGTAAAGTTCGTTAACCAACCAATCATACAGAGTTCTATAAAATATGGCATTTCAAAAACTTTTTCCTCAATATCTCAGACAAAACGAAACCAATCGAAATAAAATGTTGCAGCCACATGCAAGATGCTCATAATAAGCCTCATGCAAAATTTTGTGGCCATAGTGTACACAGAACCATAGAAAATTCAATTGAATATTGAAAATAAGAAACTTCTTTGTTCCATAAAAAGATATCCGATTCGAGTGAAATTTATTTTGTGTATGAAGATTGATATACTGAATGTTCATGCAAAAATTTGTGGCCATAGTGTTAACAGAACCATAGAAAATTCAATTGGAATATTGAAAAGAAGAATCTTTATATTTTCATAACAGGATATCCGATTCAAGTGAAATTTATTTCGTGGATCAAGACTGATATACTGAATGTTCATGCAAAATTTCAAGAAGATCGCATCATCAGGATGATAGAATTTAACTTCCGTAATTATTCATTTTTACATGAATCATTTTTTGAATTATTTCCATAATATAATTCCGATTGTGCTGAGATTCTGCATTTATATATTTGCTATCAATCTCAAATCCCATCATATAAAGTTTTGAGGTAATAGTCTTATTACTCCACCAAAAAACTAGCACTCAAAAGCTCCTGCTCAGTGCTCAGGGCTTTTCTCAATTTTTTTAAATCAAAATAGACCATGGAACCCACAGCAAGCGCTATATCTTCAACGGTGATCCTTTGATATCCAAATAAGTATCAAGCGCACAGTTTGTCTAATAGTATGTATAACACATACATTCAGATCTTGCTTGTACTCATTAGCGTTGCTTGTTAGATTGATCGTTCTTCTGAAAGGAATTCGAATCAGGTCTCGGACGAACACAGATTGGAAATTCATTGTACCTAATGAACCAAACTACTGTTAGCTTCCGATGTTCGTCATGTTATTAACGAATGATATAATAATATGTTATAAATCAACAAAGGAGTAACAGAAAAGCCCCTATATATAAGGCATTGTTCGTTATGTTGCAACGAAAAATCGAGAGAATGACGTACACGCTGTAGTTTATATATACCTACTAGGTGTTCCTAAATGATATGCGGATATTCAAAGAGGTGATTCTTGGAAAAATTTCAAGAAGGAAATTTTATATGAACATCCTATGTTGTAAACATGCCCAGCTTTCGATATACAGTGTAGTGAAGAAGAAAAATTATTTATTTCATAACCACAATAACGCTGTTAATAGTATATTATGCAACGAGCGTATAATGATAGCTATTATTCGCCAGGTGAAGTTTAGGCCACGAGCCGGCTCGTGGCCCAAATCACCGAGTGAATAACAGCCATTATACGCGACCCTTCTATAAGAAGCGTGGAAAAAGTCAAGTTCACTCATGAGAAAGTTTTGGAGAACTGGTCATTGTATATTTTGTAATAAAAAAAACTTTAATTGATATAATAAAAGTAGATTTGGCCCTCGATTGACAAGTTATGACTATATTTTTTAGTTGTGGTACTTTAGAATACTGAAGAAATACAATTTAAAGAATATTATATCAAAGGTTAATCTATGAAGCATCTGACAGCAGTGATTTATAATCTCATTATTCCCTTATGATTATGGGTATTATTAAAACCGAGCACAGAGACGTACAATGGACGGATTTTACAATAGTCGTGGATAATAATATATTATTCAACGGGCGTATAATGAAATCTATTATTCGCGAAGTGAAGTCTATTGTACCTAATATTGTAATATATCGCGAAAAAATCTAATATTCTCATGAAGAACCTCTCGATTGAAATGAAATCGAGTTCGAAGGTTTAAATTGGCAAATTAATAATCATGCAAATTTTCAAAAGGATTGTGGAATCGGAACCACAAAATTTGATATCTTAGTTATCCATATTGCATATTTTGAATAATTTCCAGAAATCCGATCGAGCCGAAATTTCTCACTCAGATATTCAGTATCAATTCCGAGTCCTATACAGGGTGTAACTAAATAAGTGTAATAAATTCAAGGAGGTGATTCCTTATCGAAAAAAAGATAGGAT
This sequence comes from Propylea japonica, assembly GCA_013421045.1. Classification (NCBI taxonomy): domain Eukaryota; kingdom Metazoa; phylum Arthropoda; class Insecta; order Coleoptera; family Coccinellidae; genus Propylea; species Propylea japonica. Next base: position 41,312,302 of record CM024246.1, on the reverse strand, counting down.
CTTTCATATAAAGAAACTTCATTGGAGCATCCCTTGTTAAGATATGGCCCCTCAAAGGGAGTACATAAAATTTGTATAACAATTTTTTTCACAAGCACCAAAGAAGTTACAATATTGAAATTAACCTGAATTTTCCTTCTAGCAAAAGACGCTTATCCATTATTTATTTGTTTCACCCCATGGTTGTAAGGGTGGGAAACGCAACCCCTAACGTTTATTTCCAATGTAACTTTTAGTCTCATTATTTGTTTACCATTTAAAATGTATTTTTGATAGCCTATTTCATTCTAAACAAAAAATGTCTCCTGAGTTTTTTGCCCAAAATAAACCAGTTCGCAGCAAAAAATTATTTTACAGATATACTACAGAGATAGATCGTCATAAAGGCGAAACTTACAACTTACAACCATGGGGTAAACCAAATAAATAACTGGATATGTGTCTCTTTGCTAGTAGGAAATGTCAGGTTAATTTCAATATTGTAATTTCTTTGGTGCTTGTGAAAAAAATTGTTAAACAAATTTTATGTACTCCCTTTGAGGGCTGTGTCTTAACAAGGGATGCTCCAATGAAGTTTCTTTAAATGAAAGATTCCATCTTTTTTCGATGGAGATTCACCTTCTTAAATATTTTACACTTATTTAGTTACACCCTGTATAAGATTTTGAGATACCAGCTTTATTGCTTCACGAAAAGACGAGCGCTCAAAAGCATCTAGGTATGTGCTCAGGGCTTTTCTCGAATTTTTATTCATTCAAATTTCATTTCCTACTGACTACGTTCAAACATGATATATCCAAATACCGAGTTCCTCATAGTTAATCAATCAAATTGAAAAGTTTACATGTGTGTGTAGTGTGTAAAGCAGCAGGTAGTAACTAGTTTTTCCTTAACGACACATCACCGAGTGTATTTAAAGCTCGGTCCGGCATTATTTACATGTCACCTAACCCGTTCATTCTTTTTCGATGCAAATATGTCAGTTTATCGTGTTTTCTTGCTTGCTTGACCCGGCCAAGTCCATTCAAGATTATGGCATCAAAATTGAATTAATCGTAAATATTAGTCACAGTTGTTCGGTTTGAGACAAGAAAGGACTCGTGCTGCGTACCACGGGGATTTTAATTTTGTTTATACTCCAATATCCGTAAAATGTGAGACTTTTTGACGTTTACGGCCGTTACTTATATATTGTTTATTGTTTGGGGGGAATTTTACGTAAATTTTTATGATGAAAATATCGATTCGGGAAAATTAAATTAGAAAAAAGTTGAACAGTTGAATTTTTGATGTGGGGTGTGTTTCTGAACTCTTTCTTACTTAGAAGAAAATTTTCGTCATTGAATTTTTTTTAAAAATTCAATGAAAGTGCGCGAAGCGATAATTTCTTACGTGAATGTAGTAAAAAATTTCACATAAGAAATTATCGCTTCGCGCACTTTCAATTCTAAACCGAGTCTGCATGGGAAACAGTGAATTCATTGAAGGGGTAAGATTGTAAATTGTTTAAGGGGGTTTTTTCCACTGCGGCCTACAACAATTTGCATCCACTCTGTGATAATTGAGAAATAATTTCGAAGAAAGTTAATTTTGTTAATAAACATAATATAGGGGAGAACCCGAATAGATGCGCTACTTTTTGAATTAGCTCCATATTTGAAAATATTGATTTTATATGTGTAATTTCTATGAGTGTAGGAAGCCCCATTATTTGATTTGAAATACTCAGACTTTTTTCTGATATATTATAAAATCCCAATTTCACAAAAATTTGATTTTTGTAGAACCTTTTTTGGGGGATAGATGCCCTACAAGTATGGATAGTTGCCCCACCATGAAACACTGAGAGGGATAGATGCCCTTCATACTGTGTGAACCAAAAACCCAACTAATACACAATTTTCTTTTCTTTGCTTAAAACAGCAACTTTTTCTACGCAACAGGGATTGAATTAACACATTGTGCACTTTCAATTGAATTTCAAAAGCATTTATCAAACGAAAAGTTGCATTCTTCATATTAACATAAAGCATTCATGATAAAGTAATGAAATAAGAAGTCTCAACAAAAATGATCAGGAATCAAGTTTAAAATCAAAATAACACAATGAATCGAAAATCTGCTAGGAAAATAAGGTTTCAGTTTAGATGTCCTAGGGGGCCTATACCTCAAAGATCAGGGCAACTATCCTTTTCGATAGGGATAGACGCCAATGATTTTTTTTAATAAATTAAGAAAAAACAAAAATATTTGTACTCAGATGTACACTCAATGAAACACTGTCTTTACGTAATAAAAAAATTACTGAATTTATTACCACTTCAAAAGTTATACAGCGGCAAATACTTACCTCTAAAAGTTTGGCATGTTTGTGAAGTTCGCTGCTGAGATGATCGCACACACTAGCGAAAAACGGCTTCACTTCACAATAACCCTTACAAAACTTAGGTCCAGGGGACTGTAGCAGCTACTTATAAAATTAATTTTTGATACGTGTTTCGCAAGTAAGGTATTTTGAAATGGGGCATCTAACCAACTGAGGCATCTATCCGGATTGTACCCTATGAGTATATGATGAAATCAAATGTCGAGCTTAGTTATGCTTAAATATCGCCGCAGCCTTCTTTCTTCAGAACTGAAAGAAATTCAATAAAACATCTGCAAATGGATCTTCGTGAAAAAGCATGAGCAAATTGGAAACCCTCATGCAATTCTCTCATTTATTTAGCGGTCTAGGGAAAATGGCACCATTAATAACATCAAACAATAATTCATGTAATAGTAACACTGTCAGTTGTTTAGAATGAATGTACACCTGCAAAAATTAATATTCATTCTGAACACAATGAAATTGTACATATGTACCTAATAATAATATACGGGTCATTTCAATATGCGAGTGTAACTCAACCTGCAACTTGACCATAATGAATTATTATACAATATTTATGTTTCTATGAAAAGAACTTGAAGAAATGCTAATTTAATTTCATCCCCATCAGCTAATTATACAGGGTGTCCGGTACTTAGACCGACAATCTTCTAGTGGACATTATAGATCGTATTTTAGACAGATTCGACCCAAATCATATAATGCAATATTGCTTCGTTAAGGAGCGCCCTTTGAAGATGACGTCCCTGTCCCACACTTTTTGCCACATATTCGCTAAACGGAGTCATGTAAAATGCTAAAAGTTCACACATTGGCTAATATCAAAAATACGCATCTATTAGATTGAGTGCATTTCTTTCATGTCAAGCACAATCGTATCATTTGGGGGGGCCGAAGGGATTTTGAGTTGAAACTTTCATTATTTCGCGGGATTTACATCATATTCATAAACTCTGATGTTTTTTTTTCTGAAAAAAGATGCTCTTGTATAATAACGCCCAGATGCACCATTTCTGAAAAATATAGATTTGAAAATTTCATTCGAACGGATATTTTTTTTATTGAAATATGAAGTTTATTTCTCTTAAAATTCCAATATAATTTTTTATGCTTGTGTTTACACTATGGTCACAATATGCTCATAATGAGCCCCATGCAAAAGTTTTGTGGCCACAGTGTTTTAAGAGGACCATGAAAAATTCAATTGAAATATTGGAAAAAAGAATATTTATATTTCCATAACCAGGTATCCCATCCGAGTGAAATTAATTTTGTGTATGAATATTGATATACTGAATGTGCTGGGGGACTTTTTGTTTCACGTTTTGAATTATATTAGTTCTCGATACAGAATTCTATTATGCTTATCCGAAGGACTATCAATATTTTTCTAACGGTATTCATCGAGAAATGCCAGTAATTTCAATTAACATTCATTCACTACCACGTGTCTCGTTTTTGAATGTGAGAGAATGTTCGTAACTTCTGCGCTCATGTTTCAAATACCTATTGGCTGAAAAAAACCAAATACTTCTTAAACATCCAGTACAATCAAAAGAAGAATGCAAATATTTGAATTCTATAATAGATCTTCACGCCAAGGATAATGATCGAACTGAACTATGAACTAATACAATAAATAATTCATACACTATCCACGAAAAAGTGGAGGGTGTCGAACCATGAAATAAGCATGAGAATTCCTATTTTGATTAACATTTGTGACGTATCACAACCATCATTGTCATGGGCCTCTTCGGGTCCATCGTCGGGTTAAAAAAGGAGTTCTTCCTCTCATCTAAAAATTCATTTCGAAGCCAGCCGTATAATTTGCCGGCCTATCATTTATATCCATTTAAGGCAATCAACTAATGTTTTGGTGGCTTCTGTATAATCAATGTCCTAAATGAGATGACTCAGATTAGATGTTGATTAACTTCGGGATATACCTAATGTTCCATTAGTATATATCAAAATGATTATAGTGGTATTATCACCATTATTAGACTAACTCAATATGTGCTACCCATCTTTCGATTACCATTCGTTATGAGAAAGATTGCCGAAGAGCTATGATATGGATGCAGGAACGTTTATAATATTATAAACTTTCCTTATAGGAAATTTTTATTTAGCATATTATACCACAGCTCAAGGAAGAACCTCAGCAGTAAAAACCCTTTCTTGCCGTTTGGACGAAATTACAACTTGAAACTATGTGAATATTGAAGGATTTCTGGAAATGATAATTTTTCCACATTGGACGCAACCGATCTGAAAAAAAAATTCGAAGCAGGAAACTATCAATATAGATTTCAAATTAACAACCCAACAGTATTTCGTGAGACGTTCTATTGTTTCCTATGCTTCTCCGTTTTTTATCTGAGACTGAATTCCATTTGAAAAGTATTCTATTACTACTCCATGATCTGTTTTCATACGATTAAGAACAGTCCATTTTTTTTTCTTGAAGATTAAATCCAGGAATTTAACTCGAGGGATCAATTATTATAATTGAATCATGTTTCCAATATCGCATCTCAGATTGCTAATGGCTTTATCACTTTCATTTATGGTCAAAAAAATAATTGGAATGAAAAAATTCGTGATTTGTATCGGAAAATCTGATCATCTGTAAAATGGACAATATTTGAAATCAATTTGTAAAGGAATATAGTCTGCGGCTATGTGGAGGAACATATTTGAAAGAACTTGTAACCAGGGAGTTGGTATTGATTTTATTGTTCCAGTTAAAATTCTTATAGATTAGTTCAATTCTGCATCAATCTTATGCACATTGGCACTGTTGAGCCAAACATTCTGCACTAGGGAAAACTAAGGTTAGAACTGCCTTACGAAGTGTTGTAGAGTCTACATCCCATGACGTACTGGCGAGTTTTGAATTATATTATTTATATGTTGATATCTTATTCAATGAAAATGATCAAAATTTTATAACAACAAATCAACTTTGACATTTGAAGGAAAGGTACCTAGATTTGAAACATATTGTGATATTTTTGTGTAGTGTCATAGTATACTTTATTACCTATGAGTCAATCTAGCACCATCAAAATCATGGCAACAATGTCTTCTTGATGGTTTTTCAATAAGATGTGTTATTTTGAATAGCCCGCTATTTCGGTGGATGTCACGTTTGAAGCTATCATTTTTTGACATTTGACAAGTAGAAACTACGCCATGAATAAAAATGGAACGACACACGCTTCAAGAACGCATTGAAATTAATAAATTCACTATAAGAATGGTGAAAAAATTGGCAGAGACGGTTCGTAAAACTCGAACATCTTTGGGTCGCCGTGAAGCACCTTGTCGGATCGCAATGAAGAAATTGGTGGAAAAATTCGAGCTGTGGGACAAGTTAGCGATGTGAAGTATAAAACCCGTGCACGTCGCTCAAGGACAGCCGAGAATATTTGCTGCTGTAGCCAAAAGTAATAAAGAAAACCAGGTTTGTCCATTCCTTGTCGTTTCTCGGAATAAGGCATTCACAAACGTCATTACACTGTATTTTGCATAAAGATTTGGTCTTAAAGCTTATAACGTTCAGGAAGAAACTAAAGCCAGCCGATCACACAAGCAATGAAATTATTTTCTTTGCGTGGTAAGTTTCTGGACCAGGTTAGCTCTCGAAGAGGTGATCACAATTGGTCACTGAGATCTTGTCATTTAACACCTTGCGACTTCTTCCTTTAGAAAAGCATGGGGAATCAATTGCAGTTGCCCTAGACATATCCAAGGCCTTCGATCGTGTATGACACAGAGCATTACTATCTAAGCTTTCATCTTACGGTCTCCCGGAAGGACTTTGCAGCTGGGTCGGAAGTTTCCTCCACGAGAGACACTTTGTGTTGTGGTCGATGGTGCGGAGTCTGCACTTCATTCCGTCAACGCCGGTGATCCTCGGGCTCAATCTTGTCCCCGACTCTGTTCCTAATGCATATTAATGACCTTTTAAATTCCACCAGAATCAGATTTTAAGTTTTGCAGATGACAGCACCCTTATAGCGTCCACGAAAAACAGGAGCCTGTTATCAGCGTCAACATCCAGTTCCCAAAGAATCGCTCAAGCTGTGACAATCAACAAAGATCTAGAAGTTATTCTACAATGGGGTTCTGACAATCTGGTTGAATTTAATGCCTCTAAGACCCAGGCTACTGTGCTCAAAAGAAAAGCATCGACCAGTCGCACCCCAACTAATAATGGACAATAAAACAATAAAACCAACTAATGGACTAAAGCTTCTAGGGGTCAATATCAATCCAAATGCAACCCGGCATGAGCACGTCTGCTCAGTTGTCAAGTCAGCTGCACGAAGCTTAGCTATCTATTTCGTGCGAGGAATTGTTCACTCCAAAGCAGCTTTTATTACTTTATAAGGCTCAAGTGCGTCCAGCTATGGAATATTGCTCTCATGCTTGGGTTCATCAGCTCCTAAGCACTAGTTACTCCTACTTGATTCCATTCAAAAAAGAGCAGTGCGCCTAATAGACGATCCAACGTTAACTGCCAACCTTCATAGTCTCGATACCGTAGGAAGGTTGGAGACTTATGCCTTTTTCACAGATACTACTACGGAAGGTATTCTGCGCCATTGCCTCCATGATTCCACCAGGTGCTCAATTTGATCGCCGAACAAGGCTAGGGATAATACCACCAGTTTGCCGTGCATCTTTTTCACAGCTAGGACATCGGTGTATCAGAATGTTTTCTGTTACCGAACTGCAAGGCTATGGAATACCTACCTCAAGATGTATTCCCCCTTGGTTACACTCACAGCAGTTTAAGACACCCACAACCGATTTCTTCTAAATTCATCTCGGGCCGCTTGAAAGGGCGTTTATAAGCTCAGTCTGTTCCCCGAGAGATACGTATAAAAAAAGCCACGTGAAAGAGAAGGTCCTACGCCATTAGCCCAGCGTCTATTCAAGTCCTCAAAGATGGAATTCGTGAGGCTATCGAGGACGTAGGGCAGCCACTTTGCGATTTGGTTATGGAAAAATTTCATTAAAGGATATAGTCCTGTAAGCGTGGTCGTGGTGGTGATTTGCCTGATGTTATTTTCACTATTAACGGCATAGCTTCTTCTTTATTATGAAATAAACATACGATCATTTATATTGAAAAAATGGCATATTTCTTCGAATATCAAAATAAAACCACTTATTGGAAAACCTTTAGTAGGTAGTGTTTCGAAATAATTCATCATTTCCTCATTGACAATCTTAAATATCCCAGAAGCCGAATATTTTAAAGTGTACCTACTTTAGCCCGTATCATTAACCCTTGATTAGCTAGAACAACAGCAGAAATTAACAGTCAATTCTCCCAAGCTCTGGCCGACCATCCTTTTTATACACCTGCTAACTAGACCTTAATATATTTCTCATTATTTATTAAATTAAAAATATCCATCACGGGCAACTCGATTATTCCATGATTAATTCAGTACCCAGGCCCTCTGATGAGTTCGAGTTTTAAACGGGTATTAATTTTAATTAGATAATTGCTCAAAGGCGATCCCGGGCGGCCAGGTACACGGCCTCCTCTGACAGCCACGGTGAAATATAGTAGATGGCTTTGCCTCTCGATCTCATCTAAATGCTGATCGTCGCACTCTATTTTCGGTTATTTGACTCACAAATTTACCTTAAATTAGTTGGATTAGTCGAATGTGTGTGGACATAAATCATTTCTGTTTGACGGGATTTCATCATGTTCCAGCTCTACAACCTTTTTCATGAGCTGATTTTGTGTTCGACCTCTTTATATTAGGCGATTCATTCTATTAAAAAGTTAACATCTTATATAAATGAATTCACTTCGCCAATTTACACCCTCAAACTTGATTTCATTTCAAAGTTCTTTCATGGCATAGAGATAGAATAGTATAGAGTTGCTATCAATGAAATGAAAGTGGTTATCAGATCCGCCATATTACTGCTATACGTCGAATTTTGACGATAATTGAATTTTTCCTAAAAAAAGTGATTTTTGTACCTTTTTCAAGTTAAATTGAGATTTCTTGTGCTTAATAAACAATAATAAAATGGTATCGTGTGCTGTATGGCTTTCTTCAAGCAGAGAAGGGACAGATAAGAAGAAAATTAGAGGAAAACATATCACAGGTAGGGATGAGTACTGAACAGATCCGCATTCGAAATTTTTGCTAGTATGTCTTGGTAATCTGATATCTTTTTATATGTGCATATTATCGCCTGAAGAAAAATTGTTTATTTGATATTCAATATTCAATTGACCTTATTTGAAAAGGATTCCTAAAGACCCAACACGTCGTATTTTTTGGGTGAAATTCATAACAGAAAAAACTGGCAATTTAATTCAACCCTGAACTTTCAGCCATATTGGTCATATATAAGCCCGCCCAGTGGTTCCATTTTTCCTTACACAATTGTATGTCATAGCGTCTCTTCTCTATTCTATCTCTATGTTTCATGGATATATTAGATTTGTTTTCGATAGTACCTACGATAGACTCTTCTATGGTTGTATTGACGCAACTGCCACAAATTTTTTGTACTGCTTTGAATTGGTATTGAACATTTAACTACAAAATTTCAGCTCGATCGACTTGACAGTTTCTGAATTATTGATAAAATGAATAATTCAGGATGAAATTGAATTCTATAGTTCGGATAATTCGATACTGTTTAAATTTCGCATGAAAACTCAATATGAGCATTTCACCCTCCAAATGAATTCAACTCGAATCGAATATTTTGTTGTGGAATTATAAGGAATTTTCTTTCATTATTCTGGTTGACTTTTATGGTTCTGTGAAGAATGTGACCACAAAATTTCCTGTGGGGTTTCCAATGAGTATGGCCGCAAAATTTCATTTCGATCGGTTTTGTTCTGTTTCAGATATTGAGGAACGGAAATTTTCAATGACCATATAGCTACATACCCTAAAATTTCAAGTCTCTAGGACAATCATTTCGAGAGTTATCTTGTTTACGGACGGACGGCCCCACGGGCAGAATTGAATTTGACCATAATTTCGTCTTCAGTGAATCAAAACTTATCGTTTGAGGTAGGTTTTACCTCAAAATTCTAAAATTGCGATTTGATAGAACGGGCGTTCAAAAAAATTGCAGTTGAAATAAAAATAATTTTCAGCCAATTCCAGAACACAGTAGTGATGCCGCTATGGGTGTCCTGGGCCCCTCCAAATTTATGGTGACCTAAATTTTTGCTGCACCCCCTCAGAAATCACCATCGGAGCATAAATTGTTTATTTTTTGAAAAACCTAGAGGGTTGAGACTTGACAAAAAAGTTATGTCGACATTGAAACTGTTTAGGTAGAGGAAAAACCCGGATTGATGCCCCACTTTTGAAATTGGTTCATATTTTTGAAAATATTTTATATGAGTTATTTCTATGAATTGAGGTAGCCCCATTATTCTATTTAAAATACTGAGACTTTTCACTGACATAGCAATCCCAAATTTCCCAACTCTTTTTTTGGGGATAGATGCCTTCAAATATGGATAGTTCCTTACCATATAAATATTGGAACGGATAGATGCCCTTCATACTATGTGAACCAAAACCCAACTAAATACATTGAGATTTTCCATGCCTAAAACAGCAACTTTATCTACGCAACGTGGATCGAATTAACAACAATTGTGCATTTTCAATTGAATATCGAAAGCATATATTAAACGAGAAGTTGAATTTTTCTTATCAACATAAAGCATTATTCCACACATTCATGATAAAATAATAAAATATTAAGTCGCAACAAAAATGATCAAGAATCAAGTTCGAGATCAAAATAAAACAATGAATCGAAAATTAGCTGAGAACATAAGGTTTCAGTTATTTAGTTAGTTCAGTTTAGTTAGTAAGGTTTTTTATACCTCGAAAAATCAGGGCAACTATCCTTTTCGATAGAGATAGATGCCCATGGATTTTTTTGAATTAATTAAGAAGAAAACAGCAACCATTTATACTCAGATGTACACTCAATGAAACACGGTATTGACGTAATAAAAAAATAACTGAATGTATTACCACTTCAAAAGTTATACAGCGGCAAATACTTACTTTTAAAACTTTGGCGTGTTTGTGAAGTTCACTGCCGAGATGATCGCATACAATAGCAAAAAACGACCTCACTTTACAATAACCTTACGAAACTAAGGTCCAGGGTGACTGTAGCATCTACTTATAAAATTAATTTTTTGTTACGTGTTTCCGAAGTTAGGTATTTTGAAAATGGTGCATCTATACCACTGGGGTATCTATCCGGGTTTTCCCCTATACTGCAAGTAGTCTTCATATTCCTCTTCAGTTTCCATAACATATCGATAAACAACCTTATACGAATAACCCTCACAATACCGGCTCAAAAATTAATTCAAGCTGAAAAGCAATCTCAGCAATGTCCAGTCGATCGCCTTGAGGCATAATATAAATAATCTAATTACGATCTATGATCTCAAAGTGGCAGGTTCAGTAATTTGAACTTGGACGGTAGCGAGACATAACTCCAACTACAAATTGCGTTTTAATAATTTCCATTTCGGTTCGCCCAGTACACCCGGTATGCGTCCATCCTTGTCCTTGCTTCGTCCGTAGCAAGGATCAGAAAGGACGGAAGGTCCTACGTAGAGATAATTATAGCATGCATGTAATTTAATTTCAGCAGGGTCGTAATGGGAGGAGTCTAATGACAGACTAATTACGGCCTTCCCTGGATAGACTAACTCACGTCATCTTACGCTATGAACGTGTTATAACAGATTCTTTTGATTAACTTCTGCATATTGGGGAGATGTGGCATCTGGACCGTCGATGAAGCTGAACTCAGGGACGGTTCGACAGAAATCCTACAGGCCCTTTCTATTTGACCCTGAATCACTTCCAAACTGTCCCCATATTCTGGACAAGTGATCTTTCAAAGCGAATACGAACTTCATTGAGCCGTGTGCATTTTTATTTTTGCAGGTAAAAGAGGGACTCGCGCAATAAAGTTTGTTTATGTTTTGAAAGATCACTTGTCCAGAATACGGGGACAGATGCAAAATCAGTTGATGCGCGTTCTACAGGGTGGGGCAGAAAAACCTATCCGATTTCAAAACGTTATAAAATTAAAACCACTCAGCTTGTCAAAAAATTTTTTTTATTAACATATCGCAAATTTTATGCCATTTTCAAATTTAAGTTTTGAAAAGCACATCACTCAAATGTCGTCCTTGGGAGCGGATACACTTATTTAGGCGCTCGCGGTAGCTTTCCATGACTTTCACCGTCATTTCCATAGGAATTTCTTCAATTGCCCGAGCAATTTCCCTTCGTAAAGCAAGAAGGGTCCTTGGTCGATGCTGGTAAACCTTCGATTTGAGGTAACCCCAAAGGAAGAAGTCACATGGAGTGAGATCCGGTGAGCGCGGCGGCCAGCCAAGATCACCTCTCAGAGAAATGAGGCGGACCGGGAAACAGTTCCCTGAGAATGTCCATTGATCGTCGCGATGTGTGGGCGGTTGCACCATCCTGTTGAAACCACACATTTTCCACGCCATTTTTATTCCATTTTGGTCTAGAAAATTTTCCAGCATGAAACAATAGCGCTCGCTGTTGACCGTTACGGTTTGCCCATTTTCTTCAAAAAAGTAGGGCCCCCAGACGCCTAGGCGGGAAAGAGCACCCACACAGTCACTTTTGGGCTATGGAGGGGTTCCTGATGGATTTCCCGAGATTTTCGTCACTCCAATATCGAAAATTCTGCCTGTTTACGGCGCCACAAAGGTGCCGCATTCGATAAACCGCTCAATAACAAAAGCACGGTGTTCACATGACCAAGGCATGTTGACTATTGACAAATGGCATAAAACCAGCTTTCTAACGGTTTTTACCCCACTACTCACCTGCTCTCTCTTCTGAGAAAAAGGGATTTGAAATCGGATAGGTTTTTCTGCCCCACCCTGTATTTGACGATGTTGTGATTTGAATCGATGAGCATCACTTCCAACTGATGTTGCTTTTTGACAAAATCAGTTTTATTTCCACAATCACTTCAGTTCATTATAACAATAACATAACCTAAAATTTTGGTGAAGGCTTACAATTTACTCCTAAATATAACAGAAAGTGAATTATTATGCTCAGTTTTCAGTAAAGAATAATGGGTCGATTACATTGAGATACTTTTCGAGCTGCTACTGAGCGAATTTAGTAGCTGATTGTAAATTCGCTCAGTGTAATCGTGTTCACAAGTCAACAATCTGATTGTAAAAAAGTTGCGACTAAAGTTTTGAGCTGGGCTACTTTACACGCTAAATCGCTGGCGTTTTGGCTTGTTGGCATCTAAACAAGACGTGTGTAATCACAGTTGCTACTAAACAGTCTGTGAGTTCTCATCTACTTGGTGTTTCCTGGTTCTTAAATTCGAAAACTTATTTCACATTTATCTTAGATCCTTGACAACGATACAAACATAAACCTCACGTGGATCTCTAGATTGTTGTCTACTCAGCGAGTAGACAGTTTTGTGTGTTATCATCACAATCTCACAAGCTAATTCACTCGCTTTCAAATTCGCTCAGTAGCAGCTTGTAGAATATCTCAATGTAATCGACCCATAACTCATAATATTATTAGAATTTACTTCGCAACTATCGTCGATATTCTGATTTGGTACTCTGATTTCAAACTTTTTTTGTTTCGTTGATCGTCAGCCGAAAAAGTTATGTTCTATTTGTCAAAACCACTTCACTTCCAACTGAAGTGATGACGGAAATTATTCAGGCAAATAGCAAGCTAGTTACATGTGCGTATGTGAGCAGCCCAAAAGGGTTTTGGAAAACTGTATGAATTGTTATGGGGTTTAGCTTCATTCAAACATTCAAGAAATTTTGCTACCACATGCAAGGTACCCATAAAAAGATTTCGTGGCCATAGTGGAAACAGAACCCATTGAAAATGCGATCGGAATATCGAAAAACAAGGTCCTTATATTTTCAGAACGAAATGTCCGATTCCTGGTGGAAATATTTTCAGGATGAAGATTATTGTACTGAATGTTCATGCAGAATTTCAGGAGGATCGCATTATTAGAACAATAGAATTGATTTCTTTCCAAATTATCCATATTTTCCAATGATTCAGAATTTGTCAATTCGATCGAGCCTAAATTTTGTAGTAAAATTTTTTTAATATCAATTCAGAGCAGTACTCCAAAATTTTTGAGAGTTACTGTAATATAACCATAGAAAAATCTATCGAAATATCGAAAAAAATTCGTCTTTCATGATTTCAATTAAATTTTCTCTGGTTCTGTTAATACTATGGCCACGAAATTTTGGATGAACATTCAGAATATCGTTCTCCATTCAAAAAAAGCTTGAATCGGATATCTTTATTCATATCATGAAAATATGAAGTTTTTTTTTCATATTACAATTGAATTTTCTAAGGTTTTGTTCACACTATGGCCACAAAATTTTGCATGAGGGTTGTTATGAGCTTATTGCATTTGGCCGTAACATTTCATTTCGATTGGTTTCGTTCTTTCTGAGGTATTGACGAACAAAAATTTTGAATGGCCATACTTTATGGAACACCCTGTACAATTTGGCTGGTAAACAAACTCAACCGAGCCATTTGGGACCCGAACTCATCTTGAAAATTTCAAGTCTTCAGGACAATCTCTTCGAAAGTTATTGTGCTGACGGACGGCCGGACGGCCCCACGGACAGAACTGAATTTGACCACGAATTCGCCATCAGGGAGTCTAACCTTATCGTTTGAGACCATTTTCGTCTCAAAATTCGAAAATTACAGACATTTGGGCAAAAGGATAATTATAGCAATCGTTTAAGTAAAACAAGAGCGCTCAAAAAACCATTTTTTTTAACAATTGTCCATTTGTTATCACATTTGCTGAAATAATCGTAGGTAGGTATAGTCCGTTCACGAAATGTTGAGCACGTAGTAGGCGTTTCTTTATTTATCTGAAGTTGGCAGTATTTACTGTCATAAAGTAAATACAGTCAACGTTGCCGAATGTACTCGGCCTCGTCCACTAGCTTGCCAGTTATCAGAGAACTCTATGCAATATTGACAACATTGCGTATCAATTTGACAAGAAAATAAATAACATAACCTAAAATTTTAATATACACAGTGGAATATGTCAAATTTCCATGACCAACCGACGGCTCAACCTTTCGTGAACGGAGTATACGTGTATAAGTGACAAATTTTCAGTGAGAATTTGAGAATTAGGGTTTAGTGGTTTCACAAGATCAGTACCTAGATGGCTAACTCTGTATAAATTCCTAGGATGATGTCAATACCCTTGTCGATGATTTTTAAAAGATGACCAATTATGCCTCTCGCACTAATCACCTGTCGCAGCCACTTAATAATGTAACGCATTCCTTTCAAATTAAACATGACATGTATAGATGAGGCGGTTCGGGGATCAGCCTGTACCCATTTCATATCGTAATTTACCTCAAGTCAAGATAATAAACCAAGTTAAATAAGACTTTTTGCACTTGCATTTGCAACCGCGATGTTCATTCGATCATTAGGTAATTAAATTTGTGACTTGGAATCAAACGATAAGTTAATATCCTGAAATTAATGATTTCCCAGCGTCTCAATATACGACTTCTGCCTTATTTACCGTAACACATTAAGAACTTGAGATAAACGATATCGATTAGCGATGATGAAATCGAAACTTCCAAAGGACAACGATGAAAAAAGGCCAGGAATAACAAGTCGATGTCATATTAATCAATAAATTAGAATTTAATAATAGTGGCACATAAGTTAGTAGCCAGTACAAGTCAACATTATTACGCTGTAAGACGGCTTGGAACTGGTTATAAAAAAGTTTTCTTGTTAGCTGGTAGTGGGCGTATTCTCTACCGAAGTAATGCACTCGATTAATTTCATCCTTATCAAATGGAGATCGATATTAGGGATATAACAAACTGGGTCCAGCCTATAATTACAAGCTTTTAAGATTTTAATTATTTTTATCTCAAATTTATATAATAGCATGGTGGTGTAATGATAATGTGTTGTACCAGTCGATAAGTTATTTTGGACGCTCTCCTGTGCGGAATTATTGATCGACTTAATTTATTCTGTGAAGAACTTGTTCTGGTTTAATATTATATTTTCTAATAATTATCCTTCTAGTTAACGATGCTATTTTTCAATTGAATCGTTTCATAATAGCATGTCGAAATAGCTCGAAATGAAAACTAATTGAATTTCATGAAAATATTGCTATGATTCGAAGGATTTTTGTTATCGGTAGTTTTTCATCCTTCTGTTCATTTGGTCTAAACATTAATGGTAATTCAATCAACTAGTTTATTAATCGCTAGATTAAAAAACGAGTTGATTACAAGATTTGTCCGTCGACGAATTGCTTCTGAATGCTTAATGATTGAAGTATTTGGAAACATTACAAGTTATGTTCAATATAGGAATTTATATTACGTCAAATGTATGCCTTGTGTAGATTAAAATGTATTTCTAATAATAATGCGGACGACTGAAAAATCTTGCAATCAACTCGTTCATTAATATAGCAAAATGGTCCCTTTTATCGAATCAATATTCCATATTTAAGGACTCAAACAGCGGTTTGTAAGTGAAGCAACGCCTAACTGACTTTGAGGGTCAGTAGTATTTTCCAAAATTTGCTGATTATAATAAAAAAACCTGCTTACCTCTAGATTCTTTTGATCCTTCTCTGGGGACTTTGTTATATTTCATTTTATGTATATTTCATTTTATGTTCATTCATTTTTCGAAGACTAGGAAAAGTATTTATTTTTGATGTTCTGTTGGAAACTTAGAACACAGAAAAAAATTCCTTCCTCGATACGTTGTTGAGTAATTCTACAGCTCTTCAAAAAAGGAAAATGGGACAGGGGTTGTAAAAAACGTAAACTGGGTACATAAAAATGATGTTTATTGTTCAAATACTTGATAGGACGGATTCGTTATCTTATATCTATAAGAAATATACATTTTATACCTTCGTTAAATATTGCAACTTCAACAATATTCGGTTTCCTTAATTCTAATAAAATCAATAAACAATTATTAACTGTACAAAACACTAATTTAACTATTAAAAACGATAGCTACAGATTATTCTGTGGGACGGGTACATTTGAACATCACTGATACATAAATATATATCCTCAAACAAATTTCTTTCGTAATCGAAAAAAATAAGCAACTTTTTACGGATACTGTACTTACGAATTTTTAATCCATTATAGTTTTTTTTCCGCCGACCTCGAAATAAAAGGTGATTTTAATGTTTACGAAATTGAGCATTAATGACCATTCAAATGATCAATTTTTTTTAACCATTTTAATGTGCAATCCTCATGGCAACCGTTCACAAAGTATTCAGAAGCACTACGAGAAATGTCAAAACTCTACTGGAACATAGACACATAGAAATTTCACTATGACAAATGTATGTCTTGTGCAAAATGAAAATGTATTTCAATCAAGAATTCATACACAATTCATATTGAGATCGTCGGAAAAATCTTGTAATCAACTCGGTTATTAATCGAGCGACTAATGGTCTCGAACTATTAATATCTTGACCATAAGTCGCTGTCTTTAATAACCTAGTTGATTAAATAACTATTTCCGTTGACTTCAAAATAAAAGGTGATTTTAATGTGTACGAAATTGACCCATTTTAATGCTCAATTTGTGCCATTTGAATGTTCATTCCTCATGGCAACCGTATACAAAATATTCGGGAGCACTACGAGAAATGTCATAAAATTTTTTATGACAAATATAATATATGTCTTGTGCAAAATCAGAAAGTATTCCAATCAAGAATGTATACACAATTCATATTGAGGTCGTCGGAAAAATCTCTTAATCAACTCGGTTTTTAATCTAGCGACTAATGGTCTCGAACTGAATCCTCATTTATTAACACGTTCGTTCAGCTCACGCGTTTAATTATCTCGACTATTAATCGCTGTCTTTAATAACATAGTGGATTAAATAACTATAAAGTCATGGTAGTTCAGAAAGCAAATTCCGAAGAAAAACTAAAACTTGAGATGACTGAAGAATCTGTTTCACCATTCACAAACCGTTGTTTAAAATATCCTCCAATCAAACATACTATTTGGGAAATATAAATAATTGTATATAAAATTGATTAAGTATTGCTTCGTGATTCTTATCAATTCACTCCATCATTGGTTGGAATTTCTCTATTTCAGTTCTTGAGACTTATAAAAATTTCATTGTGATAATCAAAAATTATAAAACACATTCAGCAGGTACCACATGAACATCACTCACTAACTAATCAAATCACCGTTTTGCCTGAGCATCTCCAATCTGAGCTCGTGTTCTCTAGCCTTAAGTCTTAGTGTAGCTATACTGGATGTCCTCCTGTCCACATCAGGGGGGTCACAGCAGTGGAAGTTTCTGGAGACAGTGGCGGCGATGTTGCGAATTCTTGCGGTGAAGGCAACTTTGGACGTTGGGCTGCCGATATGTTAGCCAGAAGAGTTTGG
This sequence comes from Propylea japonica, assembly GCA_013421045.1. Lineage (NCBI taxonomy): Eukaryota > Metazoa > Arthropoda > Insecta > Coleoptera > Coccinellidae > Propylea > Propylea japonica. The sequence continues at coordinate 41,294,321 of CM024246.1, read as the reverse complement.
AAAGAGCTCGCCGATGGGTAGAGGCCAACGGAAGGAGGTAGAAGGTGCGGTGGAGCTCCTCGATGGTACGGTGGTGGAGATGGTAGATATCCAGGTAGTACATGAGGGGGGTATCTGAAAGATAGTGCATCGAACGGTTTTCTAAGGCCGAATGGTAGGTTGAAGGGGTTTGGGAGGCTTGACGCCACCACTGACTGGGTTGGAGCACCGCCACCTGTAGTTAGATATGGATTGTAAGGGTGGCCGGTGGGTCCTACTTTTTCTTGCTTTCGCCATTTCGCTCTTCGGTTTTGAAACCATACCTGAAAAGCAAAAGGAAATTCGTTGAATGTATGCTCTTTTGTATGATGGAGTGTTAGTGTCAATTTACAGATTTGATCTGTCAATTCGCAGATTTAATCTGCCAATCGACAGACTTTATCTGTGCGTTAGCGAACAGTTGAAAGCAGTAATTCTGAAACCATGTCCAATATTCGTTGCCTATTAGTGACTCATCATGCTCTTATTGTTCCATTATATACTGATGGACAAAATTAGCGCACCACCCAATATTTAGTTGAATTTTAACAATTAATATCTTCCCAATCTTTGGTCGGATTTCAATGTTTTTTCTTTCAATTGTAGCTCTGTTATTGTCGAATTTCCTCCATTAAACAGAAAAGTCCAAAAAATGAAATCTTCATGTTGTACAGGGCGTTTAAATAATGTCATGTTTTATAGTTAAATTTTAACGTATTCTATGGACAATGCCATGTTGCTGTGGCATATAAAAACAACAAAGAGTTGTAGCCTAGTATCTCTTGAGTATTTTGTTTTTTCAAAAATCATTTCATCTTGGAATAGTCCAGAGATATTCAACATTTTATCAACCGTTGTATTTTATGCAAAAGCCATGAATATCTTCGTAACCATTTGTCCGATTTGAATGCAATGCAAGATATTATAAAAATATGAATATCTCTGGAAGGGTACAAGTTAAAATGCTTTTTGAAAGAGCAAAATGCTTAGAAAACATCAGGCTACATCACTGTATAATTTTTAAAGGCCTTAGATATCTGGTTTTGTCCACAGAAGGCGTTAAACTGTAAGGAAAAAACCCGAAATTTTAAACGCCCTGTACAGCATGATGCATTTCTTTTTTTGAGCACCTCATTGTAGTATGATATTCGACAATAAAAGAGCTACAACCAAAAAAAACATTCAAATCGGACAAATGGTTTCGAAGATATTCATGGCTAATGTATAAAATACAACAGTTTATAAAATGTTGAATATCTCTGGACAATTGCAAGATAAATTGGTTTTCAAAAAACAAAATACTCGAGAGATACTAGGCTACAACGCTTTATTGTTTTTCTATGCCTCAGCAACCTGGCATTGCCCACAGAAGACGTTAAAATTTGACTATAAAAGATGACATTATTTAAACGCCCTGTATAACATGAAGATTTTATTTTCTGGACTTCTGTTTAATGGAGGAAATTCGACAATAACAGAGCTACAACTAGAAGAAAAAAACATTGTAATCCGACTAAAGATTGGAAAGATATAAGTTGTTAAAATTCAACGAAATTTCAGGTGGTGCGCTAATTTTGTCCATCAGTATAGTTTTTGGTGCTGATCACTCAAGAACTCAACATTATCAAATTTTATACCAATATTTAGTGCCCAATTAGTGTCTTATTGGTGCATTTGAAACCAATGGAAAAAATTATCCGTTTTCATAATATCAGATTTACTTTGGTGCTGACTTCACGGTCTGAATTGAATTTTCGAATTTCGTGAGATTATTTTTGAGATTCAATAATCCAATTCTCAATGACATTGCTACGGTCTGTCAAAGCTCAATTCAAATATGACTTTTAGAAAAAGAGAACTTGTCTTTCTCGCAGACAGAGACAGAGGGAAAAATTTGCGGTTATGTAAATTTGAACCCATTTTATCTGTTAATTGACAGATTTGAAAGTGTGAATTGACATGATGAAACTGTCAATAGACCGATTTAAAGTGTAAATGGACAGATTTAATCTGTCAATTGACAGATTAAATGTGTAACTTTACAGGTTGAACATGTCAACTGACAGATTTCCACTTTATCGCACTGACACTGATACGCCGTCGTACTTTTGCAATTCGACATTTCAATATTTGAGGCCAAGAATTGAATTTTAATGAAATTACACTATTTCCGTTACACATGAACAACTATTTGATTTCATTATTACCTATATCTTGGAAACAGAAGTTATTCTAATTAAAAGATTGCGAGGTATGAATAATTCAGTTGGACTAAATGGTAATTTATCCTTGTCGTTTCCATATTTCGAATAATCAAGATTCTAGAAAACATGGTCGATTAACTCCATTAATAATTGGTTTCTGCTAATGCCTGTATGTTAATAATGTCAATAATTTGATTAGTTTATTATGGGCTCTGTAAAAATCTTGCTGGCATATTTCAGTTGATGATATAACGCTATTCCATTAATCAATATTCACGCTTCAGGCTATTTATCATATATGGTTAACTTCAAACAGACCTTCAATGAGTATTAAAGATGTTCAATCGCTTCCTTAATAAATTTTAAGATCATAATCGAAATTATTAATGCTCATCATATCATTGGATACATTGTAGAAACTCATTCGTTCTACAAAAAAAAATCCTCATCCGTTTGAGATGGAGAGACGTGAACTCCATCATAAAATATAAAAGCAAATTGCTAATTGGAATCGATGTAATAAATCAATTTACCATGCTAATCGAGAGATAATGAATCTTTTTAGCGGTAAACAAGATTTAGCGTCAATTACTGAAATTGAGATAAGCTCATTCTTATCTATCTTTTGAATAAAGTGATTTTATATGCTGTCATTTTTCTGACTTGCACGCGGCTATGCCTTAGGCAATTCCTATTTGTTGTAGATAGTAATATAACATTGTGGGCTTTGTGATGAAAACCGATGATATTTTCTATGTGAGCGAATGATATTCTGATTGACTTCGTCAATCAAAAATTCAAATAAAAAAAATTAAGAAGAGGCGTAAGCTTTTAAGCGCTCCACTCGTTGATAGAAGAATCATGCTTTCTCAAAATTTTGTATAGAACTTGAGATTGATACAAAATATACTAAATCTCAACATATTCTGACTTAGATTCTGGAAATCATTCAAAAATAAAATATGTGGAACATCAATAATTAAAGAAATGAATTTGGGGATGATGCAATCCTCTTGAAAACTTGAATAATCATTCAGTATGTCAATCATCATTCACAAAATAAATTTCACCCGAATCGGATATTTTGGTATAGAAAAATATATAGATTATTCTTTGCAATATTCTAATTCAATTTTCTATGGTTCTGTTAACACTATGGCGATAAAATTTTGCATGAGGCTTATTACAGCATCTTGCATGTGGCAGCAAGATTTCATTCCGAACAAAAATGTTTTCCAACCCTAACGTTTGTGACCATTTTTGGTTCAGAATTCTAAAAAAGCAAACTTTTGAGCAAAACGATAGCACTCGTTTAAGTAGAATGAGCGCTCGAAAATGATATATGTAAAAAATCGATAACTAAAAATATCCAAATTCTCTGGTTCTGACTTGTGTGTTTTAAATGTGTAAAATAATCTTATGAGGTTTAATCATCAGTTCCATTTATATCATTTCTGTCATCACCTTAAATCGTATATATCAAAACTAGCGACCCGCCCCGGCTTCGCACGGTAATATCTTCGAAAATATCCACTTAAATCATACGTCTGAATAGTCTGAATTTTGGTACCTTCCTACCCTATAAGTTAAGTGGTGTGATGGAATGTAAAACTGTTAAATAAAGACAGTTGCATCAAAATTTTATCATAAATTCCCTAAATTATGGCGCCTACCGACCCTCTTAGTTAGAAAAGTGATCAAATACTAACTTGAAGTCTTAGTAACACTGAGTTAAAAAAACATCAAAATCATTTCAGTAGCTATGGCGTCATGCGCTTCTTGACACGATCACGCTACATTTTCGCGGGAATGAGGTATTTTCCCGCCGTAAAAAGTAGCCTGTGTCCATGTGTAGGATCCTATCTTTAGTTTAACCAAGTCTTATAAAAATCCGTTTAGACGTTAAGGCTTGAATGAGGTAAACTTTTAAAACAAACGATTAAAAATCACTAACTTAATTAGTTTTCTGCCGACTGCCTACGCCTTAAGTACGATAGCATGAATATTAATAGCCCATATCCTTTTCTAGGTTACAGTCTATCACCTAACTAAATTTCATCAAAATCCGTTTAGCCGTTTAGGCATGATAGGGCAAAACTCCCAGCAAAAACCATAAAAAAATCACTAACTCAATTCAGCTTTATGCCTACTTCCTACCCCCTAAGTACGATAACGTGATCGTTTTGATCTTATATCCGTTTTTAGGTAACCATCTATTACCTCACCAAATTTCATCAAAGTCTGTTCAGCCGTTTAGACGTGAAAGAGCAAAAGTCCAACAAAAACGACTAAAAATCACTAACTCAATTTAGTTATCTGCCTACTGCCTACCCCCTAAGAACGATGGCATGATTATTTATAGCCTATGACCATTTCTTGGTTATCATATATCACCATACCAAATTTCATCAAAATCAGTTCAGCCGTTTAGGCGTGAAAGAGTAACAGACAGACAGACAGAGTTACTTTCGCATTTATAATATTAGTATGGAAGTTTGGATTTCTTAATCTCAAGAGAACATACTATGGAAGAATTCATCAGTAAAATTTGAATGGATATATTTTTTGGAATACCCAGTACGATTTGGCTGGTTAACGAACTTAACCTCCGCATTTGGGAGCCGAACTCATCCTGAAATTCTCAAGTCTTCAGGACAATTCCTTCGAAATTTATCATGAGGACGGACCTACGGACAGAATTACATATGACCATGAATTCGTCATCAAGGAGTCGAACCCAGTCGTTTGAGACCATTTTTGGTTCAGAATTAAAAAATAACAAACTTCTGTGCAAAAGGATATAGCACAATTGTGCATTTTAATTGTGCATAATAAACTTATGAGGTCTCACCACTAATGAGTTCCATTCATATAATTTCTGCCATCACCTAAAATCGTGTGTATATTTTCTTTGAAGATGATCGAATTTTATGATGATCATAATTCCATTGAAAAATCTTCGAGCGTGTTTCGAAACGAAGTGAAAGAGTTAAAAATTACCCACAATATGGGTGTGGTCTCATAATGAAGTTTTATAAAAATTTCCTCAACTGTTACAAACGGTTTAATGTGTTCGCCTTTGTGAATGAACATTTCACGTAGGTATAATTTAATAATGAGTAATAACATGTTAGGTTGCCCGCATAACACTTTATGCTCCACCTGGAACCCAGAGACCGTTTGTTTCCTCTCTCATTACGAAATTCAAATTGATTGGCAGGTAGATATACCCTTTTTTAATTGAGCCGCATTCGATTAGAACGAAATCATATGCATCGAGATCCCGTCGTTCATCATTTCGTACGTAATTTCTCATTCAGGCTATCGTTTCTTTCATAAAACCGAGGATGGTTTTATGCGCTAAAACGGTGTTTTTCATAATGAACCGTTTCGGGACGGTTTTCGTTCGCACGAACAGTTATTACGATCGCTTTGATTCTACGCGATTAGTGCTTTCAACAAGTGATGAAAATTTTATTATTGAAGAAGGCTTCTGTTTTTGAGTATGATGCTATTACCTACATCGATACCAATTGGTTAGAAACGTTACGGTGAATTCTTAGAATCATTGACTTCCTAGTCTTAACGATTTGAAGCGACTAATATTTTGTTATGGAGGCTGTATTGCAACAATATTCAGGAGGAGAGAATATAATGATTTTAGAGCACTCGTTTTTTCAACGAGTTTCGCCCAAATGTCTGTAAATTTCTAATTTTGAGCCGAAAATGGTCCCAAACAATAGTGTTCGACTCACTGATGGCGAATCCGTGGTCAAATTCAATTCTGTTAGTGGAACCGTCAGTCCGGTCGTAAACACGATAGGGTAAAACCCGGATAGATGCCCCAGTTGGATAGATGCCTCATTTTCAAAATACCTAACTTCCCAAACACGTATCAAAAAATTAATTTCATAGGTAGCTGCTAGAGTCACCCTGAACTTTAGTTTTGTAAGGGTGATTGTAAAGTGAAGCCGTTTTTCGATAGTGTGTGCGATCATCTCAGCAGCGAACTTCACAAACATGCCAAAGTTTTAGAGGTAGGAATTTGCCGCTGTATAACTTTTGAAGTGGTAATAAATTCAGTAATTTTTTTTATTACGTCAATACAGTGTACATCTGAGTACAAATATTTTTTGTTTTCTTCTTAATTTATTAGAAACAATCATGGGCCTCTATCCCTATCGAAAAGGATAGTTGCCCTGATTTTTGAGGTATAGGTGCCCCTTAGGATCTAAACTCAAACCTTATCTTCTTAGCAGATTTTCGATTCATTGAGTTATTTTTATTTTAAACTTGATACCTGATCATTTTTTTGATACTTATTATTTCATTAATTTATCATGAATGTGTGGAATATCGCTTTATGTTAATATGAAGAATGCAACTTTTCGTTTAATGCACAATTGTTGTTAACTCGATCCATGTTAAGTGCATAAAGTTGCTGTTTCAAGCATATACAGGGTGTCCCGAAAACAATGGATAAGCTTGCAACTATAGATAGACCCTGTCGAGGTCTAACTTATTTCAAATTTTTACCTTAATGAAAATTCCAAGGTTTCCGAGATATTCATGGTTTTCGTATTTTTAGAAAATTTCCAAGTGCGATTTATACAAATTAAGATGTATTTCGATATGGTTTTTTTTTTTATTTCACATGAGATGGTTCAGCTATCGGAAACAAAGAATTAAATTCATCAAACTAGTGTAAAAAGTTAAAAACTCGTGATTTACAAAGAAAAATTGAAAACTAAATGTAATTTCCTTCAAGTTTGATGAGCTACAGTGTAAAAAAAATGTTGGATGCCCCTGGTACACATCATCTTAAAACTATTAGGTCCGGTAAGGTTTTCTATTCAACCAGAGAAACGATACGCTACTGCTTTTTTCAAAATAAAAATAATTTTCGTAATTTTCCACTAGATTCTAAGAAAATGGCCTCCGGACTTTAACACATGAGCTCAGAATAACGATTACAACAAAAACAGTTTTTCGAAAATTTTCGACTATGTGGTAATCAAGTAGTTACGTTACGAGAATGAAAAACTACAGAATGCCTAGGCTTATGATACCTTATTGGAATCTGCAATAACTGAGCAAGTTTTTAAGATGATGTGTACCAGGGGCGTCCTACATTTTTTTACACTGTAGCTCATCAAACTTGAAGGAAATTTCATTTAGTTTTCAATTTTTCTTTGTAAATCACGAGTTTTTAACTTTTTACACTAGTTTGATGAATTTAATTCTTTGTTTCTGATAGCTGAACCATCTCATGTGGAATTAAAAAAAAAACCATATCGAAATACATCTTCATTTGTATAAATGGCACTAGAAAATTAATCGCACTTGGAAATTTTCTAAAAATACGAAAACCATGAATATCTCGGAAACCGTGGAATTTTCATTAAGGTAAAAATTTGAAATAAGTTAGACCTCGACAGGGTCTATCTATAGTTGCAGGCTTATCCATTGTTTTCGGGACACCCTGTATATGCTTTTGAAATTCAATTAAAAATGCACAATTGTTGCTAATTCGATCCATGTTGCGTAGATACAGTTGTTGTTTTGAGCATAGAAATTCTCATCGTATTTAGTTAGGTTTTTGGTTCACACAGTATGAAGGGCTTCTGTCCCTCCCAGTATTTTCATGGTGGGGCAACTATCCATACTTGTAGGCATCTATCCCCAAAAAAGGGTTCTGCAAATTTTTGTGAAATTTGGAATTGCTTTATCAGAGAAAAGTTTGAGTATGTCAAATCAAATAATGGGGCTTCCTAAACTCGTAGAAATTACATATTATAGAATCAATATTTTCAAAAATATGAGGCAATTCAAAAATTGGGGCATCTATCCGGGTTTTCCCCTAGCTTTCGAAAGAATTGTCCTAAAGACTTGAAATTTCCATGGTAGGTTCGGGTCCTGAATACTGCGATAAGGTTTTATAATCAGCAAAATCGTATAGGGTTTTCATTCCATACAATAAGCCCACTCTAAATTTTTGTTCCCCAATATCTCAGACGAAAGGAAACCTATGAAAATGAAATTTAGCGGCCACATGAAATGAAAGATGCTCATGAGAATCGATCGGAATATTGAAACGAAAAACCCTTATATTTCCACAAAAGAAAATGCGATTCAAGTGAAATTTATTTTGAGGATGAAGATTTTCATACTGAATGTTGATTGTAAATTTCAAGAGAATCGCATGATCAGGACCATAGAATTCAATTTAATTGGTTGTAAACAATTACAACATTTTCCTCTGAAAATGGTTAATTTTTCATTCGAATTTTTTTTCTGACTACGGCCTTGCGCGCTGGAACGCAATAACTATAACATAACCATTGCTGAAAAAAGAAGTCTAAGAGTAAGTTCCGTGAAATTTATGGGGTAACAGTAAGATATCAAAGCGGTTGGAGCCGCGCCAATCAGATAAAGAACAACAACAATATGCCGGAATAAAAAAAGGTTCGAGAACACGACAAATAATTTGTAGAAATTCAGCGTATCTGCGTGAGTGAAACTGTCCTACCTGCTGTTTTATAACGCCGGCTATTCCAATAAAAATAAATAATAAGGAACTTTAATAGACCCTTTCGTTATGCGGCACACGAATAAATGCACTTTCATGGTTCGTAAAATATCGCTGCTACCTCGACAGAAAAACGCTTAGGTCACAGTTGCATGTTCCAGGGATGATATATGACTTTCAGAAATTCATAATGTGCCCATAGTTAGAACAACTGTGCAATTTTCTAGGAATTTTATGAAAGAAAACCAAACTATAGGAATCAATAATATTAAACTAAATCATTGTAACTTCATATAATGATTTGAAACAACGGTAGAATTCAAGAAAAGCCCTGAGCCGGTGTTTTCGAGAGCTTGTTCTTTGAGGAAGCAATAATGCTACTGATCCTGAAAATCTCCAGTCTCTAGGACAATCGCTTCAAACGTTATCCTGCTTACGGCTGGCCCCACAGACATAATTGAATTTGACCACGAAGTCGAACAATATCGTTTGAGGCCATTCTCCGCTCAAAATTTGAAAATTACAGACATTTGGGCAAAACTATTTATAAAGCACTCGTTTGTAGAAAGAGCGCTCAAAAATGTCACCCTTATTTTTGTATGTTTTATCAGGATCTGGTAGATTTTCCACCTTTCCCTCGTTAATTTTCTACACCATTTCCAAGTGTAGTTCAGAAAGCGTCAATTGTATTTCAGGTTAGTCAATTGTATTTCAGAAAGCGTTAATTGTATTTCAGATCAGTCAATTGTATATCAGATCAGTCAATTGTATATCAGAAATCATCAATTGCATTTCAGAAAACATCACTTGTAGTTCAGATCAGTCAATTCAATTTCAGAAATCGTCAATTGTATTTCGGAAATGGTCATTCGAAATTCAATTTATATGTACACATATTTACATATAGCAGAATTGTTCATTTTGAATACGGTTTGTCCTCCTCAGTCCCAAGACCACACTGAAATTGAGATAATTGTGATATTTGGAATTAAAATAATACTCCTATTCTGAATTACAAATGACGGGTTCTGAAATACATATGATATAATCTGAAATACAATGGACGCTTTCTGAAATCCAATTGACTAATCTGAAATACAATTGACGCTTCTGAAATACAATTGACTATTCTGAAATACAATTTATGCTTTCTGAAATACACTTGGAAATGTTGTAGAATCAAATTCTTTATTGTTCACAATATTTCCACAGCAGATATTACTACGTCAATGTTATTTCCTTCTATTTCTCTAACAAGATAGGTTGAAAAAGCATGGTTACTAGAGAAGAAAATGTATAATAATCATACATAAGACTAATTCTAGCATTCGTCATTTAAGTTTCTGAATGCATATAAATGATTTATAGTCATGCATATTCAAACTCATAAGTAGGCGCCATGAATAGAATTTTATGAGAGTGAAATAAAAAATCGATATCGATATTCAAATATCTCTTTGAGTTTTAGCGTCGAAAAACAAACATTTCAAGTAATAGGAAACGTAAATTGATTTATTCTGTTGGATTATTACTTTCAAAAAACCCAAGCGACAGACAGATAAAATTGAATATTATCTGCTCATTAACACTTGAATTCAATTCAGTTGTAATATATCTTGTTTGACAGTGAGTAGAAGAAATTTCATGTTTCTCCCCTTCAACTAATTATATTATTTCCATCTGAGTAGTTTCGAAGGAAATGAAAATGAATATTCATTTTGTGGAAATTATGAATATTCAAACAAATAGGTAAGTTCTATTCTGTCGGTATAATAAATTGAATTTACCGACTAATGAACTAATGATTTGTCAAGAACTGCCATGATGATGTCAAGAATACGATATAAACGCAATTTACGATCATATTATAAATCTGAAAAACTTGATACGAGTTCGATTATTTCAATAAATATATTTTTCTAGAATTATCAGAGTATACCGTCTAAAACAACTTCTGAAAGTCATATTTTCAACACAGGAAGTAAATAAGTGCTGAGTGACATTTAATGTACAGGTATCCAATTTCCCAATTTCAAAATTTCCTTACATTATTCGATACAACATAATATGACCTAATGCATTTGATTATTCGACAAGACTCAAATAATTATCGACAAACGTAGCTCATTATCAGTAATTAGTAAACAATTACCGTTATTGACATGTAAAACTTTTATTAGAGGTTCTAAAGAATGATTACTTCATAATCGAATATAACAATTATAGTGTTATGAGCTGCTAATTTATGTTTTATGACACGGGTTAAATTTAATGATATATCCTTTAAGGTGAAGAGCGTTTTTTTCCGATTTTTATCGCTGATATGGCATCGCATATAAATGACATAAACATAATGTTGATATATCGAATTAAATGCCGCATTTATTATATAGAATTTAGTTTTCAGAGAGATCAAGAATGATTGATCATTCGTTTCAATTCCGGATATTTTAACAATAATCTTCTGAGGTGAATAAAATCAATCATCATTATCCATAAATAATAAATATACTGTCCTTCAAAACCTCTTCAAATCATGATTGTTTCAATTACAGTCAGTGTAGCATGAATATCATGTTTTCGCTTAATATTATGCTGTGATTATGTGTAGCCCATCAGCGTATTGAAGCGAAAATTTGAGACCTTGAAAGGTGTGCTCAGTTTGATTTGAAGAGAAGCCTGCAGAGGCCAGAAAGTCTTATTAAAAGGTTAAATAGTCCCGATTTAACACCTTCGCTCACGTTTTCATAGCCGTTCCTGAAGGAAAAAATTTACTTCAGCAATAATGACAATCAATGAAAGCAGAGAATAATATTAATGATATAAAATCAACCGACTTTAAACCCATAATTCGATCAACGCACAAAGAATAATGATAATATTGTAATGATTAGAAACAAATTTTTAAGCATTAATTTCTGACTATGCTATCAAAATAGTCTAAACAACTTGGGACAACTACATATATGAACTTTTTGTATTGAATGAAGGTAGTCATTTTAAGCAATTTTTTTAGTTGATGTTATTCTTATCATACTACCATAGTTTATAATTTTTCATTGGTTAAGTAATTATTGAGTATTAATTCTAAAATGATACTTTTAAGTAGATTGTTTGGATATAAAGAACTCCATAGGTATTTCACATATTTTTTTATACGGTGTCATCATTTCAAAACTTTGAAACTCTGAAAATTGAATAGAAATATCCACATACGCATTTATTTTCGAGATCAGGAGGAATTAGCCTATCAAAAAAGGAAGAATATACAGGACAAGGTGTCCCATTTCAAAAAATATAGTTGCGTTCAATGTTGTTCGCCCTGTATATCTTCCCACTGACGTTATTATAACTTTAAAAATGAGCATTTTCAGTAAACGCACTCTGCTACTTGTAAAATGATTACAGATCTTGCCAGGTGGTTCTTAAAATTTGAAACATGGAAAAACATACAGAATGTTCCATTTGATAAAATGAAGTTGCCATCAATATGTTGGCCACCCTGTATATATTTCAGTTTCTAGACTCATATCAAAAAACCTCAGTTGATTTCGTGAAACTTTTACGAAACATTTTTTTGTATCTCCTCTAGTAACAAAGTTAAAGGGGGGGTCAAATTATAGTGAAAACCCCGGTACTCGGTATTCGTTAGTTGACTCGATTGAATTTGATTGGACCAATTATAAAACAAAACATTCGCTTATCGAACAATGGGCAAAAATGTGAGTATTTTGTGGTAGATCAGCAACGCGATACACATAAGAACATTAATTCAATTTCCTCATGAAAACCTGCATTTCCAAGATTTTAAATGGTCGAACAACGTTCTTTGTGGGTCAGGTCAGTTTCAGTGCATCAGACACTTAAAAACAGATTAAATTCGTGACTGAGAAGGCGAGAATACAAAATTATCGGACGAAAAGGCACCTGTTGTCTGTGGAAATGACAGTGAGTAAACGGAAGCGGGTTATTTTGTGACGATTTTTTCGGCAACGGCGGTCACGGACTTGGACCATTAGGTTAATTAAGTAAATTACACATCTCTCTTCATTTTTGACAATTTTGGGTTTTCGACGTTCAGGTCATTGTTTACTGAATGTGTTGAAGAGAACGATGACCAAGAAAAGAATTGTTTTGATTCCACGGAATCGAATGAAATTATATTTTGTGAAATATTATCATTTGCGAAATTTTTGTTTTGTTAGATCATTTGCCTCTAAAATTCAGAGTAAAAACTTGTATCAACCATGCTATTAACTTGAAATTTGAATTTGAAATATAGATGACTAGCTTTGACCCGCGACTTCGTCCGAAGTGAAGAGTAGTCTGAATTTTTGTACCTTCCTACCCTATAAGTTAAGTAGTGTGATGGAATGTCGCTAAGTTTCGATCCGAGTAAAACTGTTAAATGAAGACAGTTGCATCAAAATTTTATCATAAATTCCCTAAATTATGGCGCCTACCGACCCTCTAAGTTAGAAAAGTGATCAAATACTAACTTGAAGTCTAAGTAACACTCAGTTTAAAAAAAAACATCAAAATCATTTCAGTAGTTATGGCGTCATGAGCTCCTTGACACGATCACGCTAGATTTCCGCGAGAATGAGGTATTTTACCGCCTCAAAAAGTAGCCAGTGTCCGTGCCTAGGATCCTATCTTTATATTAACCAAGTCTTATAAAAATCCGTTCAGGCGTTAAGGCGTGAATGAGGTAAACTTTAAAACAACGATTAAAAATCACTAACTTAAGCAGTTTTCTGCCTACTGCCTACGCCTTAAGTACGATAACCCATATCCTTTTCTAGGTTACTATCTATCACCTAACTAAATTTCATCAAAATCCGTTCAGCTGTTTAGGCATGATAGAGCAAAACTCCCAGCAAAACCATAAAAAAATCAATAACTCAATTCAGTTTTCTGTCTACTTCCTACCCCCTAAGTACGATGACGTGATCATATCGATCTTATATCCGTTTTTAGGTAACCATCTATTACCTTTTTAAATTTCATCAAAATTTGTTCAGCCGTTTAGATGTGAAAGAGCAAAGGGCCCAACAAAAATGACTAAAAATCACTAACTCAATTCAGTTATCTGCCTACTGCCTACCTCCTATAAGAACGATGGCGTGATTATTTATAGCCTATGACCATTTCTAGGTTATCATCTATCACCATACCAAATTTCATCAAAATCCGTTCAGCCGTTTAGGCGTGAAAGAGTAACAGACAGACAGACAGAGTTTATAATATTAGTATGGATGATATTGTATGAAACAGTTCAATTATTTGAATTTTCCAGTGGGGTCTAAACATTACATAAAAAATCCTTCATGCAATGGTTTGGGAACTAAATATCTTAGTCAATTTCTGAAAAGCTGATGTTAGGTATCTCATGGCGTGTAAGGAGGCAGTTTCTAGCCGCGCTACAGCTCGCTCTAGTTCCAGAGCCCCAATGAACTCCAGTATCTTCAAGAATGCTATTTCCGCGATTCTCCTGTCTAAGACATATTTGCGCAGGCTAGCAATTACGAGAAACTCTCTAATATTTCCTCCTCCTCAACACAGAATCTATATTCGTTAGTTTCTATCAAGCCAATTCTCATCATATGCTTCCTAAGGCTGGAATGTCCTGTTAGAAATCCAGTGAGGAGGTGTAACTCATTCATTTTGAGATCCAAATACTTTTCGGAATCTGCAATTTTCAAATTTCGAAGGATCGTTTTCGAAAGATCTTTTTCTGGGAGATTCTTTCAGAGTGCTTCTCTTTCAGTTTCTCCTTTTTCCAAACACTTTTTCTCATTTTCCTATATCTATCACAATAAGTTTCTAGGCTAGAAGTTTACCTTCGTGTTTCCTTTCTGGCTTGTGTGTTAGACTATTCGTTTTCTTTTTTCTTCCGAATTTAAATAGATATTATTAGTTTTGTCTACTTCATTGAATTTTAGGGAACTTCCATTTTAGCTATAATTCGATGACATAGGAGTTCAATGGTTCAATACTAGTTTAACTATCAGGAATATGCCACACCTGTACAAGTTACAGCTCTGTAGATTCCCAGTGTTAATGATGTATAAGCACCCTATTTAGTTAATGCTCATTCTCCCTAGCGGATATATCGATCGTATAATTAGACTGAATCAACATTGAGAGGGTTGAATGAAAAAATAAGATCAATCTGATCTAGATTAACCGATCTATAAGGGTATCATCAACATCTTATCCAGCGACTACCGGCGGACCCATTAAGGTATGACAGCCATCATAATGGGGCGAATGGTCGGCCTGTAATTACCTTGTATTAAAGTCCATTATACTCTGAAACAAGGAGGAAAAAAGGTCCGAAATTTCCGAATCATGCTCTAAATAAGATTGTGATTATGTGATAAAGACGAGCGGTCAGAACTTTCAATCGATCAATCACAATGGATCTGAGTAACTCGCGGGTCAATTAAACCATGATGGTATCCGGATCATGGTACAAGATTCGATTAAGACGAGTTAGAGATCGGAGAGGAAAAAAATGTGCGAAATCACGTTCACTGTGTTAAGCAGCAGTTCGAGATAGCCCACTTTTGATGGCTCTGATGAATTGGCGTTATTCTGGAATTACCTCGATCCTTTTGTGTCGCTTTATTAGATTTGCGGTGGCAAAAAATTAACCGAGGACTTGGTTTTGTTCGATTTCAGTTTTAGTTTAATCACTACTTTGGGCGTGAAGACCTGATTTCATTTCTTCAGAGTTACCGATGATTTGGCTTTATTTATTAGTCATATACAGTACGTCCCCAGAAACGGTCTCAAAACTTAACTTCGAAAAATATCTTTTCGATTTTAAACAGCAGGTGGATATTCAGTGTTGAGGTTTGAGTTCTTGAGCATTCTGTTCTTCAAAAATCAAACGTTTGCGATAATAATTCAGCTTAATTTTTCTTTGAGCTACTAAGGTAAACGAGTGCATAATAATACTTCTTAAATATCTGTGATTTTCGAATTTCCATCAGGGAGTAAAACGCTATCGTTTGAGACAATTTTCGGATCGAAATTCGAAAATTACAGACATTTGGGCATAACGATATAGCACTAGTTTAAGGAGAACGAGCGTTCAAAAATTAATTGAACTTGTTGCGAAGGAAAATGGGATCAATTAACTCATTATCGTAAAATGTTTATCGATTATCAAATTTGTTCAATGATTCGCTTCTCATGTACCTATACTAACGATATAAAATCTGTTAAACTTGAGTTGATCGTAAAGTGTATGATAATAAAATCATAATTAATATAGTTATGGCTTTATATACAAAGTCGTTTATGGTCATATTTGTGTTTCAGTAATTTCATTTAAGTATTGATTTTTTAGGCTTACTTTTAGCTCATAGTTAGTTCATAACCGTCTTACAGGTATCAGTTAAAGAAGTCTGTAGTCGATTTTTTGTATTTTTCAATTTATTCATAATCAATCATATATGTATAAATCTCAGCACAATTGGAATTATATTCCCGAAATTATTCAGAAAATGAAACATGTAAAAAATAAATATAAAAAACTTCAATTCTACAGTTCTTATGTATGCGATCCTCATGAAATCATGTGTCAACCTTCAGTATATCAGTCTTGGTTCTCAAAGAAATTTCACTGGAATCGGATATCCTGTTATGAAAAGATGAAGATTTTTTTATATTCCAATTGTATTTTCTATGGTTCTGTTAACACTATGGCCACGAAATTTAGCGCGAACATTCAGTATATCAATCTTCATTCACAAAATAAATTTCACTGGAATCGGATATCGAATTTATGGAAATATGAAGTTTTTTCTTTTCAATATTTCAATGGAGTGTTTTATGGTTTTGTGTTCACTATGGCCACAAAATTAAGCATGAGGCTTATTAGGACCATCTAGCATGTGACCGCAACATTTCATTTCGATTGGTTTTGTTTTGTCTTACATATTGAGGAACAGAAATTTTGAATGGTCATATTTTATGGAACACCCTGTACGATTTGGCTGGTTAACGGACTTAACCGAGGATCCGAACTCACTCTGAAAATCTGAAGTCTCTAGGGCACTCTCAAAAGTTCTCTTGCTTACAGAATTGAATTTGATCACGGAGACGCACCTTATAATTTGAGGTCATTCATATTCGGCACAAAATTCGAATAAAACGTACATTTGGGCAAAACGATATACCACTCGTTTAAGTAGAACGAGCGCTCAAAAATCAATTGAACTTCGCCGATTGCCTTCGAAGCAGAAACAATCGAATTAGCATTGAAAATGTTTACAATATGTGGTGAGAACTGAATAATACTTTATTAATAACCTCCGAGTCTAGTCTAATGCGTGTTTTCATTCGCAGAAAAAAAATACCCAAAATGTAATTAAATTAACGGCATCACAACAGACGTTTCAAAAAGGGGCCGCCGCAAAGTTCAGAAACAATATGCTAGTTTGTTATAATGTAGTTTCTGTGGTTTCGCTCAGTGGGATAGCTTTGAACCAATTTCGGACGCAGCAGGTCGCTCAGCTTAGACCGGTTCGGGAACATCCACTGATCTTTTCTATCCTTATATGTATGCTATTTATCTTATTTACACTAAGAAATCTGATTGTGGACGATACGGACCGATGTTACTCTACGCCCAGTCAACAAAGAATGCGTTCGATTAAAATCCTACTGAAAGATACGAATCTAATGTTTTAACCTATGCTCAACATTTGGTATATAAGTATTTATTTTTTTTGGGAAAAAACGCGTTCTACTTAACGAGTTCCCAAATGTCTGCAATATTCGATAAGGTTCGACTTACTGATGAAGAATATGTGGTCAAATTCAATTCTGTCCGTGGGGCGGGCCGTCTATCCGTAAGCACGATAACTTTCGAAGAGATTGTCTTATAGACTTGAAATTTTCAGGGTAGGTTCGATTCCTAAATGCGCAGATTAAGTTTGATAAGCAGCGAAATCATACAAGGTATTTCATAAAATATGGTCATTCAAAATTCTTGGTCCTTAATATCTCAGACAAAATAAAACAGATCGAAATGAAATTTTGTGGCCATAGTATTATTTTGAGCAGCTTTAATGATACAGCTGATTTTGGAGGGGGATAAAAAAAACTTACCAGGCGACCAAGTGTTCAAGGAAGCTTCCGAACCATTATTTTACTCGAATTTTATATTATCATTGATATGTAGGTAAACTCTAAGGACCGAAAAATAAAAATAACTACTGCGGAACTTCCCTATAACGAACATCTGTATAACGAATTTCGTACAAGAAATTCCACCTTGAATCCAAATTCCATGTTAAAAACACCCTCTAAAACGAAGTAAATTCTCTCTATAACGAAATAATCAAAGAACATCACTCTTTGAATAGGTATTGGTGAGAAGGTATAAGGATGGGTTTTTTCCGAAATTTTTTCCGGACGTACGTAATAGATCTCGACCTTAAACTAAATCATTACGACGGGCTGAGAGATCCTTCTGAAACAGTTTTAAATACACCCCTGGCTGTTTGGTTTCAATCTAACTATTACGCTAGTGCGAAAAGTTGTACGAAAATGTCTAAAAGCAAGTGCTTAAGTTTGAATGATAAACTTAAACTTATCAGTGAAGTCTACTGCGACATTGCCGACTACAGAAACCAATTTTTTGTACAACGAAATTTCTTTATAACGAACTTTTTTGCGGATTTAGCGCGTTCGTTAAAGGGTTAAAGTTCCACTGTAAATTGAAAAACGGCTGATAATTTCGAAATATAAGTCTAGATGACAGGAATTTATGTCAGAAGAAAATTTTGGCTTGATTTTTGAAGAAGAATATTCTCTTCATGAATTGTATTTTGAAATCAACTGAAAAGATTTGAATTCTACCACTTGACCAAAATTGTACCTTCTAATTGATCATCTGAACCTCGAGACGTACCTATTATCGTGAAATAATTTATCTTTGAATGACTAATTCAAAAAACCAATGATTAAAACAACAATAATTGTACCCAGTCATCGTTGCGGTGAAACATAATTGCCATCAATTTCCTCACGGTAGAAAATTGTCTCGAATTGATCAATCAAAGGTGATTAATAAATCTAAAATTTCCGCAAGAGCCCTGACTATGCAGAGCTGTCTTATTGAAGTTTCAACGCATTTATTATTAAATTAATTAAATTTAATTTTCTACTGCCGAGGTATTTCCGACTTTGTTGAAGAGTAGAACTAGTAGTTATGTTAATGGTAGCATTAATATTTGATTGAAAAAATTCCACTTTACTATGCCATTTAATACGGTTACCTAATTGTCCTAGAAATGTCGGAATCTATAAAAATGACTAAGTGAATTTACCCAGTGTGACGTATAAATATGGATTTTCATCAAATTTTTTCTGGAATGCGATTAATTTCCTTTTCATGTAATTGCATATTTCTGATATATTTACAGTATATGTAGGCATTAATTTTCCCTGTTGCTAGGTATTAGAAATCGAGTTATTGAATTTTTCTTAGCTGTTTCTCAATATGGCATAATCAAGGTGTATGACACATTTTTTGGTGTTGCTAGAAATATCAGCGCTTTTGATTTATATCACATAATTATATGTACTTAAATCAATTCAACATTAATTGATGACTTTCAATTATAATTGAATTAATTTGAGTAGGTAGTAGAGTTGGAGTCAGTATCGATATAGGAGGTACGAAAGAATTTTTCGAAATGGATAAAATCGCCGTTTAATCGTTAAAAACAAACCAAAAAAAACAAAATTTGCGTCAACTGTCTTCACGAATTAAAGAGTTATGCGAATTAATGTCCATTTGATGAAATTAAACTTCATGGAACGTTCTCCATGTGGAACGTACCCGTAAAAATATCGAGAGTTATTCGATATTCGGTTAATTTTATTGCGCTATAAAACCCTGATGATGTGCCATTGACCGTATAATCGAACGAACGTTTGAACGACCGTAAAATCTTCAACAAGTTTCACCAACCTGATGAAGACAAGGAATTAGGGGAGAAAACGTTTACTGAACTGAACTAGATTTTTTGAGGAACTTCTGTTGGTTTTAGTAATTCCTCAACAAACTATTCGATTTACAGGCTCTAGAGTAGTTTTTCATTTAATTTTGGTATATTTCGAAACGAATATCTTTCGTTTCATAATTCACAAGGAAATACAGGGTGTTTCCTAAACATGCGGCAAAAACTCAGGGGGTTGTTCCTTGGACCATTTTAAGCAAGTTTTGTTCTTTGATGATTTTTGAAAAACCTTTTTGTTTCGAAGATACAGGGCGAACAACATTTTTCATATTTTTAAAATTAATAATAGTTTAAATATAAATGCGTACCGCACTGTGTTTACTAAGTAAGTACAATTTATTTTTAAATTTGTTCGACAACATTCCAATTACCTACTAAAAACGGCCAGTTTTTTGACTTAAAATTGATACATAAGTTCAGACGGTAAAGGAATACAGATTAAACACGGTTTTCATTTGAATTCGTTTTTTTGGCTAGAGATGGTCATTTTCAACAGTTTTTGTAGGTTAAGTTAAATTTTCATGTAATTTTTCATAATAAAATGTTATTATCTAAAATTTTTGCTCCTGTTCAGGGCTTTACTTAATTTTTTTTAAATTTAAACGCGCTCGATATTCAAGAAATACCATCCTATCATTACACGATACGTACTTCATTTCATTTTGTTTTGTAAGCATTCATACAGATCAGGAATAAAGAGATCAAGAGGACACATGCAGAATTTATTGTATTACACCGATTCTAAAAAACTATTTTGTATAATTTTTATTGCCAATAGTACCAGGATGAAATTAGGTCTCTACACATCTTATTTCGATAGGTTTTAAGGCCATATCTATTATGAGAAGTTATCATCTAATTTTTTTTATTTTTCATTAGAATAATTGAAAAATAAATACGAACTATATCTAACCTTACTATTATAGTTCATGTTGTTTAACTATGCAGAAGTGTATAAATCGTATGTAGCAAAAAATACATAGGAGAACATTATTCGATTGAGTGATATTTCGAGATGACATTAATCAGGGTAATATAACGGTTTGAGAAGAAAAACTAATATTAAGTCATCAGAAGCTTTGATGTTACTTGTTGATATACGAGGATAATATTAAATCAAATCCTCATTCTAATCCCTATCACTCGTTAATTAAAATCTCCTAGATGCAGGAAACTAGAGCCTCATCAACAACTTTTTCATAATTCCTTTCATGAACTAATGCTAGTTCCTAGGAGTTACGTTCGAGGCTTTAAATTATTGCTGTAGATTTTTCGAAAACTTTAAATTTTTAGTCGTAGGTCAAACAACTGATTAATTGAAAACATTATCCTTCAAAGGATGTTTCACTCTTCATTTCGCAATAATTACAGCGAATCTAATGGAAACACGAAAAAATACGAATTGGAAATTAGGGTCAATTATTCCGTCTATTATTACCCGTGAAACGTTTCACAATTAAGCTTAACAAATCAATTTGCATGAATTTAATCCGGAATCCTATAATTGATTATAGTCACCAGCAAGAACATTTATATCTATAAGTAGGTATACCTCAAGAGAAGTACCTAGGTATATTTTATATTCTGATACAGGTGTCTACCTAAATATATTTCGAATTATTGTAACATTTAACATTTGACGCAAGAGACCATGAAGAATTCCACGGATAAACTCCGGTACCTAGTAGGTAACTGAGAGGGTATATGATTAAGGTTGGCTAGTTCAATTCTAGAATTTACTCGCCTGACCTAACGTTGAGATCTCCTCGTTATAGCTCAATCTTGGCGAGAAGGTCATTGATAATCAGGACATTAGCGCTTATTACTGAGAGTTGATAATGATAAAACGCCAATGTGTGAAATTTAGTTGATATTTTTATGAAAAAACGAAGAAAATTTTATATTCTGAGAAGAAGCTCTGTAGGGTTAATATATAGAAAAAGTATTTGATAATCGATAACATGAGAGACCATAAGATTAAAATCTATACTAATATTATAAATGCGAAAGTAACTCTGTCTGTCTGTTACTCTTTCACGCCTAAACGGCTGAACGGATTTTGATGAAATTTGGTATGGTGTCAGATGATAACCTAGAAATGGTCATAGGCTATAAATAATCACGCCATTGTTCTTAGGGGTAGGCAGTAGGCAGATAACTAAATTGAGTTAGTGATTTTTAGTCGTTTTTGTTTGGACTAGATAGATAGTTACCTAAAAACGGATATAAGATCAAAATGATCACGTCATCGTACTTGGGGGTAGGAAGTAGGCAGAAAACTGAATTGAGTTAGTGATTTTTTTATGGTTTTTGCTGGGAGTTTTGCTCTATCATACCTAAACGGCTGAACGGATTTTGATGAAATTTAGTTAGGTGATAGATAGTAACCTAGAAAAGGATATGGGCTATTAATATTCATGCTATCGGACCATTATGCCATTATGTAGCTTACGTTGCTTTTGAACAAATTTTGATGTGAAGTTGAGGACTGGAACACGATAGTGGGACATTGTTGCAGGGGTACTTACAGCCGGGAGAAAACAAAAAAAACTTTTGCGGACGAAGTCGCGGGTAAAAACTAGTGCTCTTATAAATATAAACTCAGAATCAGTTATCGACCGCAGTCAAAAATTCAAATGACAAGACCTGAAAGAAAATATTTTTCTAGGGAGTTCTACTCGAGTGGAAACCATCGAATGATTAAGTGTTATAAGTTATTCAATGACAAAAATAATAACAAACGAATAAACATGTGTACCTATTTGAACATTTACAAAACCCAAAAGCAAATATAATTCTTCTTGTGCAGGATTTCGAAAAATGTCGCATAAAAGAAATGCGTTGATGAAAATATAAAAACTCTCATGTCACTACGCCACTGCAAACTAATAATTCAATGATAATCAGCGAGGTGGTGATATTTATCTAATTACATAAGTAATTTACCAATACCTCGTAAGTTATTAATTACATTAAAATGCGATATAGAATAAATAAGTAGATGTCAAGAAATAGAACGACCTAATACAGCTCTTTCTGTCAAGGGACAAAAAACGGATTACTGAATTGAAATATAATTAATTCAATATACGTTCACCTATGTTGAAATTATTCAATCAGAAAAGTTTTTACAATAGGTGATATTTAATAATAATATAGTCATATTCAATCAAACGATATAATAGGTTCAACATTTGGTTTCAAGAAAATATCACCTTCAATAATAAATACGATATGTTCATCTATGTAAAATGTATACATTTTCTTCTCAAGAAATTTTTTCCAGATTCGCATAAGTTTTTTTTGTGATTTGAGAGTTTTTCAAAATAAGAAAAATAATGTCATATGAATGTGATTCTTGTTAGGTGAATATGGTCTCAAATCATTATCCAATTGAAATAACTAAGAAAGTAAATTTAATACTTACTTGTATTCTTGCTTCAGTCAGTCCAATCTTCATAGCTAGTTCTTCTCTGAAAAAAAATTTCAATTAAAAATTACATAGATTCTGGGAATCATTCAGAGTCAAACAATATAGTACAATTGTATTTACAATAAAACTTGACATGCAATATTACTACCACAGAGTACTACATTTCAGTTGTGAATACGGAGAAGCAGAGAAGACAAATGAACATCTCATAAATAATTGTTGTATTTGAATTTTAGGGTGGCTTAAGAGCCACGAGGTTACCGATGTGTTTTAAATTGTGTTGCTGATGTTATCTATTACATTTTTCTGCTTCGATTTTTTGTTTTAGATTCAGAATTCCGCAGACAACTCAGAGAAGATAACCGGTTGATTTAATAATGAAAAATAATCATTTTCAGAAATCCTTCGATATTCAAATAGATTGAACTTTTATTTTGCAAAAATGGCGAGAGTTTTTTCCTGAGCTCTGCTATTCCGTGTCAATATTTGGTATCACGTTTTGCACTAACCTCATCTAGGGACTTTTATGTATGTATTATGTTAGCTCTTGATTGTTTGTAGCCACACCGTTCCCTTAGAAAAACCACGAAATAGTTATTTAATCAACTAGGTTAGGTATTGATGACAGCGAAAAATGGTCAAGATATTTTAATGCGTGAGCGGATCGAACGCGTTAATAGTTCGAGACCATTAGTCGCTCGATTAATGACCGAGTTGATTACAAGATTTTTCCGACGAACTCAATATGATTTGTGTATAAATTCTTGATTGAAATACATTCTCATTTTGCACAAGACATATACGTTTGACAATATGGAATTTCTATGTTTCTATGTTCCAGTAGAGTTTTGACATTTCCCGTATTGCTTTTGAATACTTTGTGTACGGTTGCCATTAGGATTGCACATTAAAATGGCTACAAAATTTAGCATTTAAATGGATCATTAATGCTTCATTTTGTACACACCAAAAGCACCTTTTATTTCGAGGTCGGCGAAAAAGTAAATTTTTCAAATGTCTTTCTTCATGGTAGCAAAATGGTTAGTGAAATAAGTATCACCTGCTATAATATAATGATATATTTACCAAGAAATGAGATTGAATCTCACTACTCGACGCATTAACGTTGGACGTGATTCAAGGTCAACAGGGTTGAAATGATTTCTTCGAAAAGGAAGAACGTACGTAAGAGATAGTAATAATTAAATAAAAACCGAGCGTCAGATAAGGAAGGCTTTCGGCAGGCAGGCAGGTAACCACCCATTACATCGGACTAGTCCCTGGCTTAAATGAGTATATCATGTCCGACTTCAAATTCGGAAGATACCACGATCGCTACCAGGATGCGTGTTTACAAACAAAATTGGAGAAAAACCCTGAAGGCAAGTCGGAAATTTCATGTGCAATAATAATCATTGTATTTATATCCAGTATTTACTCAAGTATAGTCCGTTCACGAAAGGTTGGGCGCATAGCAGGCTTTTGTTTATTTATCTGAAGTTGGCAGTCATAACGTAAAATAAAGTCAACGTTCCCAAATGTACCCGGCCTCGTCCGACGACCTTGCGAGTAATTAGAGTACTCTATGGAATATTGACAACATTGCATATCAATCTGACAAGAAAATAAATAACATAACCTAGAATTTCAATATATACAGTGGAATATGCCAAATTTCTATGGCCAACCGACGGCTCAACCTTTCGTGAACGGACTATACATATAAATTTCTCTATACTATTCAAAAAGCATCATTATAGCATGACTTTTCTGAAATTGAAAACCATCAAGATAATCTGTTCGAAAAAATCAAATGAATAAAAAAACTACTGCGTAAATATCAGAATATTTTGTTCCCACGAAAATTATTGTGTGACATCATTACGAATTTTTGAAGTCTCGTTCTACGAGTGCTATATCGTTTGGCCCAAATGTCTGTAATTTTCGCATTTTGAGCCGAAAATGTTCTAAAACGATAGTGGTCAAATTCAATTCTGTCCGTGGGGCCATCCGTTAGGAAGATATCTTTCAAAGGGATTGTCCTAGAGACTTGAGATTTTCAGGGTGGATTCGTTGCTCAAACGCTCGGTTAAGTTCGTTAACCAGCCAAACTGTACAGGCTGTTTCATAAAATTTGGCCATTCAAGATTTTTGTTCCTTAATATCATAAACAGGACAAAATCAATTGGAATCAAATTTTGTGACCAAATGGAAGATGTTCGTTACAAGCCTCATGCAAAATTTTGTGGTCATAGTATGAACAGAACCATAGAAAATTCAATTGAAAAATTGAAAAAAAAAAAAGAAACTTCATAGTTCCATAAGAAGATATCCGATTCGAATGAAATTTATTCTGTTGATGGAAATTGATATACTGAACGGTAATACAAAGTACAAAATCCAGAACCATAAAAAGACTTTCGTAATATCAAAAAAAATCCTGATATTCTCATGAAAAACCTTTCATTTGGAATGAAATCGACTTTGAGCAAATTTCAAATTGGCGGAGTGAATGATCATGCAAATTTTCATAAGGATAGAATTTTGATATTTCTAGTTATCGATTTTCTGCATATTTCATTATCTGAATAATTTCTAGAACATATTCCGATCCTGTTGAGATTTTGCATTCAAATAATCAAATTTAAGGTAATAGTCTTATTGATCCACCAAGGATACAGCGCCTAAAAGCTCAGTTCGTTAAATTTTAATCAATAAATCTAACAATACACATTGATTCGATCGATATGATGGCGCTTTTATTGCAAGGAACAAGAGCACTAAGACTTAACTAAATTTGACATATTACGATACATTCGAAGTCAAGTGGCTTAGCGACTCTATCCCAAGGAATTACACCTTAAAACGCTTGAAATGGGTTTTCCGAATTCCAATCATCATAAAAGGGTACTATAGTCCGTTCACGAAAGTTTGAGTCGTCGGTTGGCCATAAAAATTTGGCATATTCCACTGTCTATATTGAAATTTTTGGTTATGTTTGTTTATTTTTCTTGTCAGATTGATACGCAATGTTGTCAATATTGCTTAGAGGTCTCTGACAACTCGCAAGCGCGTCGGACGAGGCCGGGTACATTCGGCAACGTTGACTTTATTTGACGTTATGACAGCAAATACTGCCAACTTCAGATAAATAAACAGACACCTACTATGCGCTCAAATTTTCGTGAACGCACTATATGTAACTATTGTAAACGATCAGTATCATTCTGACCACTTTTTTTAGGAGGGATTCATTCATTAATTTTTCGAAATACGCTTCCGGGCGGTCGATTTCTGGTTGTCCGCAATTTGTCTGCTACATCTGTAAGAGAGTCTTCTAATTATCGTCAGCCGATGGAAACGAATTTATTTGATTTTCAGAACGGACCAGACATCCGGCATGGTACACTCAATAGGTGGAAAGATCGCATTCTTTAGGGCGTTTCGAGATAATTATTGCGATCGTCAGGGATGAAAAAATTGAGTTGTAAAGGATATTTTGACAAGCAGATAATTGTTGAACCCCAATCTGAAACCCAGCTTAGGTACAAGGGTTTCTGAATTCGGGAAAAGTTTACCTTTTTATGGTTCTTCTAATATTCGACTCATTAAGAAATTAAATCCAGGGAAGCTACTTTCGCCTCATGGTAAAATGGTGAACAAAACATTGGAGTTATAGACGTGGTGTAATTTCATCAAAATACTGATCGATACACATAATTCAAACTGCTGATATCTATTTTTTTGTAACAGCTGACTCGATTATACTTTTCTCTATACGTTTTCCTAGAAAAATAGTAATTTAATCAGCTAGTTTCTTTATCACAAGATAAATTAACGAGATTATTACACCTCATTTTTGGACTGATTATACATTCTTATTTTGCATTTGCACTAGACATACATTTGACATAATACAAATTTCTATGTTTCAGTAGAATTATTACTAGTATTGCTTTTGAATACTTTTTGTTCAGTTGTCCATGACACAGCTTTTATTTTGTGGTCGAAGAAAATGTATAGTCCGTTCACGAAAGGTTGAGCCGTCGGTTGGCCATGGAAATTTGGCATATTCCACTGTGTATATTAAAATTTTAGGTTATGTTCTTCATTTTTTTGTCAGATTGATACGCAATGATGTCAATATTGCATAGAGTTCTCTGATAACTCGCAAGCTCGTCGGACGAGGCCGGGTACATTCGGCAACGTTGACTTTATTTTACGTTATGACAGCAAATACTGCCAACTTCAGATAAATAAAGAAACGCCTACTATGCGCTCAACCTTTCGTGAACGGACTATATATTATGATTTGAGATATGCATACAAACTGGCTTCATAATATCTAAAATTGAATTTTAGACCCGTGAGACCAAAGATTTTTTCGAACATGGGTCCGAAAATTTATTTGTGATCAGAATGTAGTGTGTAGAAGGTTGATGAAACGTTTCTTCTTCTATAGATATCTTGGTGAGAGATCATTTACGGAGTCCATGGAAAAAATATGTGTCAATTCAACTGTGAAAATTATTTTGAATAGATTGTTAGAATGATAAAAGAACAAAGTAAGACAAAATTATACTCATGTATTCAATCAATAAATACATTTTGAATAGATTTCATTCTATCGAAACGCTTACCACATTGGATCTCTTCACTTTCGTGATGATAATAGATATTGAAATCGCACAAACTAACCTTTGCTTTTTAATTTTCGTTGATTAAGTCTGAGTATGCTTCCTAGTTAATTGAGTTTTCATAATTATCTGAACATTGGAAAACACGTTTCTAATCGAGGATCCTGACAATTCATTAGTCATTGCTAGTGAAGTAATCACTCATTTGGTGCTAAGGTATTAATATCAATTACTTCGATTCTTGTTATATACTTGGGACGATGTTTTTATATAACATTATTCGTCTTTCCACCTACGATTGTTTGCGATGGAAGATTTTTTTAATCATTCTTGAACAGGTTTTCGCTCACATTTACTTCGGGATAATATCAGGAATACAGGGTATCACGGAAAATGTGGGAAATCTCTCGGATTCAGATAGAACATAAAAAATGAAGATGACAAGTTTCTATATTTTTTTTTCCTAGCGGCCCTCCCTACGAAGATACGACCTCCTAACTGACGCCACTGGAAATACATTTTAGTGGAATGAGTTTCAAACCACTCTATATAATTTGATATGATTGATAGTATTAAGGACCTCTTAAGGTTGACGCTCACTTGGACGAGATGAGACGAGACGAAGCGAAGAGTTGTTATCCGCAAGCACGATTTGCACTGAATCAAACGATTCTGATCTTCGCTTCGCGCCTCCCAAGTGAGCGTCTATCCATTTGATTCAGTGTAAATCGTGCCTGCGGAAAACAACTCTTCGCTTCGTCTCGTCCAAGTGAGCGTCAACCTTTAGATCACCGAACCAAATTTCAATTCGCTTGTTCAGTTTACCAGGGGCAGACTGGGTTGTACATTTTAATGTTTACATTTTAACACCCTGTATGATAAGGTGCTACAAAAATAAATTTAGATACCTTGAACATCAAGCAAAAGAAAATGTACTCCTGTTCAGTCGATAAAATGAACCGTTTTCGAAAAAAAAATAATGAAAGAAGAAGTGAGTAATTGAAATTTATTCCACTAAAATGAATTTCCAGTGGCGTCATTTAGGAGGTCGTATCTTCGTAGGGAGGGCCGCTAGGAAAAAAAAAGGAAACTTGTCATCTTATTTTTCTATATTTTATCTGAATCCGAGAGATTTACCACATTTTCAGGGACACCCTGTATAAACAATGTCCTCAGTAAAACTAATACCTTTCGAATAAGTGACCTGAAAAAAATTCAAGAAAAGCCCTAAGCAGGAGATTTTGAGCGATCGTTCATTAATGGAACAATAATGTTTAATTACTTAAATTTGAGCATAGGTTTTGAGATTCATGCTGAGCATATGAATTTAAAGTGTAAAGTTAAAGTGATCCTCCTGAAATTTTGTAGGAACATTCAGTTTATTAATTTCATTCACAAATAGTTATTTAATCAACTAGGTTATTGAAGACAGCGACTAATGGTCAAGATATTTTAATGCGTGAGCGGAGCGTACGCGTTAATAGTTCGAAACCATTAGTCGCTCGATTAATAACCGAGTTGATTACAAGATTTTTCCGACGATCTCAATACGAATTATGTATGAATTCTTGATTTAAATACATTCCCATTTTGTACAAGTCTTACATTTGACGTAAACAAATTTCTATGTATCTATGTTCCAGTAGAGTTTTGACATTTCTCGTAGTGCTTCTGGATACTTTGTGAACGGTTGCCATGAGGATTGCACATTAAAATAGCCTAAATTAAGCATTAAAAAGGTTCATCAATGATCAATTTCGTACACATTAATATCACCTTTTATTTCGAGGTCGGCAAAAATAAATTCTACTTGAATCGGATATCTTGCTATGGAAGTAGCATATGGTTTTCTGATAGAGATGTGCATAGTGATCTCTGCTGGTGGACTAGCTAGTAATATTTCTTATTTCCGTTTTTAATGAACGGCCGACTCGGAATAGTATTATTTCACTTAACTCTCGCGTTTTAATTGCGCTTCAGCCGTCTGTAATAGTATGTAAAAGATTGTTTCCTGTCTGCAAATAAGCGCCTATTGGTCAGTGCTTGTTATTAGCGGAAAACACCGAAAGCAACATTATAGAGCGAATTGCGTGCTGCCGGCTGCCCCGTAATATACCCGTTAATACCATATTATGATCTTCCTCCTAAAGATATACATTGTTTCTTAGCCCATTCGTCTTCATTTGATCAACTACTGATTATTAGCGCAGGCTATCTTCAATTTCGGTAGCAGTAGACGGGCGATAATGTATTCGGCTGAAAGGGCTTTTGCCTTCAGGGAGGCGCCTTACCTGTCTTCAATATTCTTCCAGCTCCAGAACGTAACAACAAGAGAATCATTCACGTTGTAGATTTTTTAACTTTTCAGCTTTCCGCAACTTCTGTAGGAACCATAGACTTAGAAAGAATGGACAGGTCGTGTGAGAGAGAATATTGACTTCAGACAAGGGTAGAATAATATTAGTGCGAAGCACAGAACATATAATAAAAACATTGGATCGCATTAGATATTTTTATGTTCTGTCAGTTTTCCAACATTTTGAGAGAGAGAGAGATACTGTGAAGGATGGAGTAATATTAGTTAATTAGTTTAGTTTAGTCTATGCGCCACACTAATATTACTCCATCCTTCACAGTATCTCTCTCTCTCTCTCTTATGTTGGGAGCACGAAACTTAGTGCGAAAGTCACATGACGCCCTATCCATCCTTTTATAAGTCTATGGTAGGAACCTATTTCCGATGGAATTCTATCAGTGTCAAACCTTATAAAGGGTTTTCCAATAAGAGGTGTTATTTTGAATAACCCGCTATTTCGGTAGAGGTCACGTTGAAGCTGTCATTTTTGGACATTTGACAAGTTGAAACTACGCCATTAATAAATGGAACAATACACACGCTTCAAGAACGAATTCAAATTATTGAAATTCACTATAAAAATGGTGGAAATTGGGCAGAGACGGTTCGTAAAACTCGACATTTTTGGGTCGTCGTGAAACACCTTGTCGGACGGCAATAAAGAAATTGGTGGAAAACTCGATCTGTTTGTCAAGTTAGTGATGTGAAGAATAAAACCCGTGCACGTCGCTTAAAAACAGCCGAGGATATTGCCGCTGTAGACGAAAGTGTTGAAGAACACCCCAGTTGGTCCATTCCTCGTCTTTCTTTGGAATTAGGCATTCCACAAACTTTTTATGGCCGAAATTGGATAGTATTGATCTGGAAAACGTTAACTTTTAACGTTCACACAAGCAACGAAACCATTGATCTTTTGCGGGGAAAGTTTCCGGACCGGTTTATCTCTCGAAGAGGTGATCTCAATTGACCACCGAGATCTTGTGATTTAACACCTTGCGACTTCTTCCTTTAGGGCCACGTGAAAGAGAAGGTCTACGCCAATAGCCCAGCGTCGATTCAAGACCTCAAAGATGGAATTCGTGAGGCTATCGAGAACATAGGGCAGCCACTTTGCGAGTTGGTCATAAAAAATTTTCATTAAAGGATATGGTCTTGTAAGCATGGTCCTGGTGGTCATTTGCCTGATGTTATAATATTTTCCACATTAACCGCATAGCTTCTTCCTTATAATGAAATAAACATCCGATCAAGTATATTGAAAAATGGCATTTTTCTTTGAATATCAAAATAACACCTCTTATTGGAAAACCCTTTATTTAAAACTAAGACAGCGACCCGCATATTTGATATGAATTTCTCAGAAAATGCAAATTCTGGACAGCACTCCCTTCTGGTCTAGACCTAATTATTCTTAACCTTCGAATGGAAAAAGTTTAAAACTTTAATTTTCAGTGTAGGTGTCAGACCTGAATATCTCATTTATTAAAGTTCGTTAGCTGACGAAATCAGTTGAGTAGTTCCGAAGGTATAATATCACTAGAATATATCCCTCACGTTTCTTATTTTTTAAAACGGCCCATTTAGTCGATTTAAAATTAAGGTGTTTCATTATGGACTGGACAAATGAATAGGTTTCTTCAATTTCAAGTTTCATGAAGAAACAAATATTTAAAAAATTCAAGTGAAACTTAGAGTATTACCTGGTGAAGACATCCGGATAGTGCGTCCTAGAGAAGGCCTTTTCTAGTTCCTCCAGCTGATAGCTGGTGAAAGTAGTTCGATATCTCCTCTGTTTCCGCTTCGGTGCAAATTCGTCTGTTTCCGCTTCGCTTCCGTCACTCTGATCAGCGACCGGCATAGCACGGGGTTCGATCCCTGCGTTCGGCGATATCTCCTCTGAAATTCCCATACTTTCTGGGGTATCCTTCGATTCAGCTGATTCTGAAAAATCGAAACAACTGATGATGAAAATGTGAGAAAAACACGGAGACGGTTAAATTATCAAATGTAACTATTGCCAGGTACAAACAAACGAGTTTTTATGACTTGGTTTCTCGAAGTGGTTAAAATTATGTTCATGTGAAACAAATACATTTTTTGAATAGTTTTTGGTTATTTCCAACCTCTGCTTCGTCGCCGAACATTTCGGTTTATATCGAACCGATAACTAAATATTAGGGGCGTTCGGCATTGACCTCCGCGAGCGGACGGATTTTTTAGTCACTTGACCACAGATCGTACAGATAAATAAACGAACGGTTCAGAGCATCTGCCACAGAACATACTGCTCTGTTCTACTTTTATAGATTATGAGATTTCAAAGATCACTATTTTGGGAAATATGCTCATCTTTTAACGATACTTTCACCCTTTTAGTAGCTCTTCCATAAAATCTCAATTAAATAATTCCTGATCAATTAATTGATTAATTACACAAAAAAGAAACGGGAAAGCAATATCTCCTCCTGCCCATTTATAACTACGATAGCTATATTGAAAAATTTTAATGAATTAATTGAGTTTTAAATGAATAAATGAAAACAGAAAAATAAAACTGTTAGAATTTTTCAATCTATCGGTTGTCGGATCAGGAAACTCAACATAAAACAAAAAAAAATATAAAAAACATAAAACTCTATGGATAAAATCGCTTTGCTCCGTCGAAATAGACCGAGCGAAAGGATCGACGTCCGATTGCTCAGATTTTTATGACGAACGGTACAGATGTGTATTCCCCTCAATCCGGATGTAATAAACGAACGGTTTAGATCGATCCGACACGTCCGATGTCGATGCCGAACGCCCCTTGGATAAATTTCTTCTTCTTCTTTTATGTGTCCACAATTCCTGACACGTCACTGCCATGACACCTTTTTGAAACTGGCTTCATACATTAATAATCACCTTCTCAATCCATCCAAATCAGTATCATGAACAGGCACAACAATAGGAAATTAAGAAAATTACTTCCGAACCGAAAGACCAATCGTAACTTGGACCGTAAAAATCACATTTACTTAATGATTTAATTGTGCCAACGTTGTTTGTATTATATGCGTCTATCTGCCGGTTGTCAAAAGCTCCACGGTCCGTAAAATTAACTTTTAATTACTTGAGAAAATAAATTTCACTCATTTGTTGGTTAATTTGGAACAAGAGTGGCCAGATAAAGATCTATTTGATGATTGGCTGGGCTGCAATGACACGACGGTCGAGCGCGCTTCTAGATCGGACCGTGAGATTGAAAGAAATTATGTTTTTTCATCGCCTTTGTACGAGAATTGCTTATATTTACTGGAATTTAAGATGTTTTCTGTCATTCGAATGACAAAATTGATACCTACATTTGTAAACAATGTGTATATTCCATAACAGGATACAGATGAAACATAAAAATAAGATGACAAGTTCCTATCATTTTTTCTTCCTAGCGGCGCATAAATGACGTCAATGGAATCCAATTTACAAGAATAAATTTTTAACAATTTTATATAATTTGTTGAAATTTCGGTTTGATGAACCGTTTTTTAAATACTGCTCTTCAATTTGAATCAGTTTGAAATATTTTTTTAAACTCCTTCACTAACAGTAAGTACATTGACCATGTTTGTCAACATAGAAGTTGATTTTTCTCGAAAACGATTCATTTATCGATAACAGTAGTATTTTGAGATTTTCTTGCTACTCTTTATCATTTCAAGTTAGAACGTTTATTTTTTCTCCAAAATTTTTTCGTATTTTTAATGGGGGTAAAGCTGTTCGCGTCCGTGATATAATATCACACGTGCCTCCGGGGTAATGCTGAATGAACAGCAATAAAGAATACCAGACTGTCTTCGGATCTCCTGGTGAACACACTGCCATTTCAAAAATGCCTAATACGACCAACTCAAGGCTCTTCTAACACAAGAGCCACTCAGTAATCGGACCTATGGGTATGCCAGATCAACATTGAAAGTGTATGAGCTGCAGTAAAAGTGAATACAATATTGGAAGACTCCTTATAAATATATGAAACTCACACAGCAGACTCAAGTGGTACAATTAGATCCTTATTGTTAGAATATGGCAATGTGTAAATTCGTACGAATATATATATATCATTTCAAATCTTCATTGAATTATATTGAGTGGTTTGAAATTTATTCTGATAAATGGATTTTCAGTGGCGTGATTTAGGAGCCCGTTTACCCGTAGGGGACCAGTAGACAAAAATGATTGGAATTGGTCATCTTATTTTATGTATTATCTGAATTCGGAACGTATCCAACATTTTCGGAACACCCTGTATAAGGCAGCGTGGCCGAGCGGTCTAAGGCGCTGGTTTTAGGCACCAGTCCGAAAGGGCGTGGGTTCGAATCCCACCGCTGTCAAACATTTTATATGCAGGATCTACCCATTTTCCTCGAGAACTTTGATGATGAAACTAAATATGTATGCGTAGAATTTTCAAAGCTCCTTTCTAAGTTTGAATACTTTTGTACCTTACGTTTATATTATGGTTTTTGTGTAATCTTTCGAAAGTAAAAAAAAAACTCCATTTTCTACATTCATCCAGTGATACTCTTCCATAATCTCAACAGTGGACTTATATGTAATAAATTGACGTTTCCTCTCATCAATAAAATTACCATAAAATAAACGGCGTCTGAATTTTCGATTTAATTGAAAATTAATAAGGTTTTTCCTGTCGTATATCAAGAACGGCTTGATAACGAGCGATGTCCATACGATCTCGAAACGGGAAACTAACCAACCGATGGTAATTTTCACTTCCGCTACCGTGGGAGGTGCGAGAAATATGAGGGTAACAGCTGCACCTTTGAGCCTCGGAAATTATTTGTTGCTTCAAAAAAGCAATAAGGTCAATAATGCCAACTGACGAAGAAAGAGAAATAAATTAACAGAGCTCGCTATGTAATAATAATTTAAGTAACAAGTCCGGATAATAAAGTTTTTTGGACGTGGGTCAAAATTCAGTCGATAGCCAGTGTTGAAAGTGTGAGAGAACAAAAAAATAATTTTCGAGCAAATTTCGCACCTTCAATATTTTTTTAAGGAATTCATTCAAAAACACGATTTATTGGGAATTGCGTTAGAGAAGCATGCAGAATTTTGACCATTAATTAGATATGAACTATCATCGGTTTTTTTGTTGATATGCTAATGGTCAACTGCATTTATCGAAACCAAACTTTCTTCCTTGCTCAGTTCGGGAAATACTCCCAGAACTAGGCCAGGAAATGCCATTCTCAAAGAAAAAGCGGTTTCCGAAAAAATAAACAATGGAACTTCCCTATAACGAACGTCTGTATAACGAATTTCTCTGTATAACGATATTCGTACAAGATATTGCACCGTGAATCCAATTTCCATGTTAAAAACAACCTCTAAAACGAAGTGAATTCTCTCTATAACGAAATAGTCAAAGTACATCATTCTTTGAATGTATAAGGGTGAGTTTTTTTCCGAAAAATTTCCGGACGTACGTGATAAATCCCGACCTTGAACTAAATCATTACGGCGGGCAGACAGATCCTTTTAACACAGTTTTAAATACACCCCTGGCTGTTTGGTTTCAATCTTATCATTACGCTAGAGTGTGAAAGGTTGTGCGAAAAAATTGCTTAAGTTTGAATGATAAACTTAAATTTATCAGTGAAATCGACCTCGACATTGCCGACTATAGAAGCAATTTTTCTGTATAACGAAATTTTTTTATATCGAATTTTTTTGCGGATTTAGCGCTTTCGTTATAAGAAAGCTGTATCTTGAACTCAACATCGGTTGTCTAAGCGTGATCGTGTAAGCTGGTAGACGTACGATCGAGACCACTCAAAGACACATCATAATTCACCACTAAACCAAAGATCAGGTTGACCAGAGACAGGGAATGCGTCTCAAGCACCTCCGCGTTATCGGAATTGACTGGTCGTCGCCTTTCTGAC
Organism: Propylea japonica; assembly: GCA_013421045.1. Taxonomy (NCBI): domain Eukaryota; kingdom Metazoa; phylum Arthropoda; class Insecta; order Coleoptera; family Coccinellidae; genus Propylea; species Propylea japonica. The sequence continues at coordinate 41,258,151 of CM024246.1, read as the reverse complement.
GTCACCGGGTCCGTTGAAGTTTCGATCGAAATAAAAGAAAACTAATTAACGAGTCTTAGGCATCCGCTAACGATCGGAACATCGCACTGTGTGTAAATTTCTTATTCTGACATTGTAGCGGTTTCGCTAGACGTCGTGTTTTTCTCGCCACTGATGGCAGACCTAAACAATTATAAATGGATATGAACCAATTAAGAGGACTCTGTTAACGTTTTTGTTCTATCATAAAATGGTGCTAAAGGATTATTTCATTTGTCTTTCGCCTTCGAAACAGCTATATCGTTCATCCAAAATGATTAATTTTGAGCCGAAAATGGTCTTAAACGATAGGATGCAAATCCCTGATGAAAAATTATTCCACTGTTGAGATTATGGAAGAGTATCTCTGGATGAATGTAGAGAAATGGGTTTTTTTGTTACTCTTGAAATATTACACAAAAAACATAAACCTAAGGTACTATAGTATTCAAACTTAGAAAGGGAACTTTGAAAATCTTACAAATATTTAGTTTCATCATCAATATAATTATAGTTTTCGAGGAGAAATGGGTAGATGCTGTATATAAAACGTGTGACAGCGGTGGGATTCGAACCCACGCCCTTTCGGACTGGTGCCTAAAACCAGCGCCTTAGACCGCTCGGCCACGCTGCCTTATACAGGGTGTTCCGAAAATGTCGAATAAGTCCCGAATTCAGATAAAACATTAAAATAAGATAACGGCCTCCTAAATTACGCCACAGGAAATCCATTTATCAGAATTAATTTCAAACCACTTATTGTTATAATTCAATGAAGATTTGAAATGATAAACAGTTACAAAAACCCTCTCGTGTTTTTCTCGCCACTGATGGCAGAGCTAAACAATTATAAATGGATATGAACCAATTAAGAGGATTCTGTTGACGTTTTTATTCAATCATAAAATGGTGCGAAAGGATTATTTCATTTGTCTTTCGCCTTCGAAACAGCTATATCGTTTAGCCAAAATGATTAATTTTGAGCCGAAAATGGTCTTAAACGATAGAATGCAAATCCCTGATGACGAAACCGTTGTCAAATTCAATTCTGTTCTTGAGCACGATAACTTTGGAAGGGATTATCCTAGAGACTTAAGGTTGTCAGGGTGAGTTCAAATCGTAAATGGCCATTAAATTTTTTTTCGCCGACCTCGAAATAAAAAGTGATTTTAATGTGTACGAAATTGATCATTAATGACCCATTTTAATGCTCAAATTTTCGGCTATTTTAATGTGCAATAATCATGGCAACCGTTCACAAAGTATTCAGAAGCACTACGAGAAATGTCAAAACTCTATATATTGGAACATAGATACATGGAAATTTCACTATGACAAATGTATGTCTTGTGCAAATGAAAATGTATTTCAATCAAAAATACATACACAATTCATATTGAGATCGTCGGAAAAATCTTGTAATCAATTCGGTTATTAATCGAGCGACTAATGGCCTCGAACTATTGAAGGGTTCGCTCCACTCACGCTTTAAAATATCTTGATCATTAGTCGCTGTCTTTAATAACCTAGTTGATTAAATAACTATTTTTTGTTCCTAAATATCTCAGACCAAACCAATCGAAATTAAATGAGAGATGCTCATAATAAACCTCATGTAAAATTTTGGGGCCAAAGTTTTAACAGAACCATTAAAAATTCAATTGGAATATTGAAAAAAAGAATCTCTATATTTTCATAACGAAATATTCGATTCGAATGAAATTCTTCTGTAAATGAAGATTAATATACTGAATGTTCATGTAAAATTTTTAGTTGAAACTTTTTTAACTTTCATTATTTCGCGAGATTTACATCATATTCATAAACTCTGATGTTTTTTCTTGAAAAAAGATGCTCTTGTATAATAACGCCCAAATGCAGCATCTCTGAGAAAAAATATTTTTATCATTCAACTAACTCTAGAGAGTGAAAAGAGAGAAAATTTCAAATCTATTTTTTTTCAGAAATGGTTCATCTGGGCGTTATTCTACAAGAGTATCTTTTTTCAAGAAAAAACATCAGAGTTTATGAATATGATGTAATCTCGCGAAAAAATGAAAGTTAAAAAAGTTACAACTAAAATATCCTTCGTCCCCCCCAATTGATAAGATTGTGCTTGACATGAAAGAAATGCACTCAATCTAATCGATGCGTATTTCTGATATTAGCAAATGTGTAAACTTTTAGCACTTTATGTGACTCCGTTTTGCAAAATGTGACAAAAAGTGTGGACAGGACGTCATCTTCAAAGGGCACTAGCTCCTTAACGAAGCAATTTTGCATTATATGATTTGGGTCGAATCTGTCTAAAATACGATCTATAATGTCCACTAGAAGTTTGTCGGTCTAATTACGGGACACCCTGTATATATTATTAATTTTTTTGTATCGTTCGAAATCGAAAAGGAATCTTCGAAATCTCTAGTATGAAATGATTCCCATCGTGTAAAAAACTGAAATGATTCTCGAGAAATCTCGAATCGAATATCAGAAATACGTAAAAAATAACGATCGAAATACACCGCATACGCCGGCAAAAGTGCCAAGAACACAGAACAATCCGAGACGAAATTCACACGGAGCTATTTCTGAAAAATCAAGAAAAGCCGCCTTATATTAAGCGATCATTAAAAAATATTTTAATCACCCGACAATTCGAACCGTCACTTTGGAACGTCAGTCGAGTCTCGGCGGTTCTTGCTGAAAATAATAAAATTAAATGTCCCTAACCGATGCCGAAGTGGAGCACGAACAATACGCGCCTAAAAAACTAAATACTGACTTATCCGAAGAATGAAAATGACAATTTGATTCTTTGTAACCGGTCGGGCAAAAAGGCATTCTGCGGGAATACAAGTTGGGTCTATTATCTTTTTCCGTTTAATTAAAACATAAAATAACCATAAGACTACGTAGGTCGAATTGTTCGCGCACTTAGAATGCTTCGCTCGACTCTAATTCAATAAGTATGTTATCGCTAATTTATCGACCCTGTGTGTTTGTTCTCTTTACTCCTTTCAGTTCTTTTGACTTTGCTCTTCTCCTTCTACATCAGGCCCACCGACGAACCTGATCTCAGTCTTGGCTTGAACTTTGAAATTTCTTATTTTTTCGATTTCTATATCTGGAATTTCAGCGCACAGGCAGAATATTGAAAATATCAATTTCAAATTAAAACTCGATACCTGATTACGTTTCCACATTCAAACGAAATTGACTTTCTAAGTAGTAGAAGAACCTTTTTTCTTTTCTTTCCTCCCATTTACTGAGCGCTAGTTCTACTTGAACGGGTGCTATATCGTTTTGCCCAAATGTCTGTAATGTTTTTATTTTGAGCAGAAAACATGGTCTCAAACTACACTACTAAAAAAAATTAAAGGATCAAAAAAAATTCCAAATTTTTCGGCAATTGAAGCTCCAAGTGTCTAGTTTTTGGATTAGAACTTCAAAAATTGTAAGTTTCAGTGGTTTTCGAATAATGATAGGAAATCATCAACAAAAAAATTCCCAAAATTTTACCACTTTTTTTTCTTGTCTACGAGCGTGAAAATTTTATTATTGCATAATCGTTATGTTGATGGGATACTTTGTTAAATCAGCTTCAATTTATTTTTTTATTGACCTCAATACGTCCACTTCTCGCCGAGATATCGGTCTTCAAATGGAAAAGGATCCATTTGTCTTTGATTATCGATTAGCAATACCCATTATTAAATTAATAAAAATTTTATCTGTTAGTCTATTTTATTTTTCTTTTTTTTTAATTAATGTACTGTATCTGTATCTGCAATTAAAATGTGGAAAAAGCTCGAGAAAATTCTTTTTTGTCTTTTTTAAAGATTATGAGCTTCTCAGAGCAAAAAACGTGATCCTTAATTTTTTCAAAAATACAATCGAGTGAAACAAAAAAACGGCTCGCTGGATTGAGTTGGCTCTTCGTTTTTATCAACATATTGAACTGTGAAAGTTACACTTAACATTATTGGTTTCCTCAACATTTTCGATCCAGTGGTAGATTTCCAAGAAACCACCAAAAGCCTTTGTTTTTGTTAAATTTTTATATTGATGCGACATGAAGAAAAAAAGTTTCTATGAATAGCAATGGTTGTTCATTAATGGAAGTTCATTTAAGTTCTTGAAACCCTCCTTCAATTTTCTATGCGATCATTGGTTGCTGACAAATCGATAATCAAAGACAAATGGATCCTTTTCCATTTGAAGACCGATATCTCGGCGAGAATTGGACGTATTCAGGTCAGTGAAAAAATAAATTAAAGCTGAATTAACAAAGTATCCTATCATCATAACGATTATACAAAAATAAAATTTCCACGCTCGTGCACAAGAAAAAAAATTGGTAAAATTTGGAGAATTTTTTTGTTGCTGATTTTTCTATCATTATTCGAAAACCACTGAAACTTGAAATTTTTGAAGCTCTAATCCAAAAACTAGACATTTGGAGCTACAATTTCCTTTTTTTATATTCCTTTTACAACCATTCCTCTCGAAGTTACGGCATGTTGAAAATTGCCGAAAAATTCGGAATTTTTTTTGATGCTTTAATTTTTTCCAGTAGTGTATAATATTTCAACTCACTGATGACGCAGCCGTGATCAAATTCAATTCTGTCTGTGGAGTCATCCGTCCGTAAACACAATAACTTTCGGAAGGATTGTCGTAGACTTGCAAAATCGTACGTAATGTTTAATGAAATATAGCCACTCAAAATTTTTCTTCTTCAATGTCTTAGACAAAACGAAACCGATAGAAATTAAATTTTGCGGCCATATACAAGATAGGTAATCATTAAGAGCCTCATACGAAATGAATAAATATTATTTCAACAAACTGCAGAAATTATGGTGAGTAATTGGATCGAAAAAACCGACGAAGTGATGAACTTTCTGAAATAGTTGAAGCTACTTTTTTGTTAGGATCGATCGATAAGCAAAATGTCTTTTATAGGAATTTCATTCCAAACGGATTATTAACCTAAAGTTTTGGCATTTTTTTCGCAGTCAATTCAAAAAACAACCCTGAAAAATCAAGTTTTGAAGTTTTTCAGAAAAAATTGATTTAGTATGTTTTACTCATTTTGTATTTCAGTGGAGTATAGCTTTTCCCCAGCGGCACTTTAATTGATACAGTTTTATTTTCACACTGAATTGAATACAATCCTTCTTATAACATTAAATTAAGCCTTTTCAAAGCCAACGAGTTTAGTTGGACTTTGAAATCAATTTTATTGATGTGGGTATAAATAATTTATAGATGAAATGAAGTTGACAAGACGATAGGAACACAACTGCCACTATTAATGATCCACGGAACAGGAAATCTTGCCTTTTGCGAAGATGTATTTCAAATTAAACGAACGATTATCGAGTCAATTATTTCAAAAATGGTTGATTTCTAATAAAACCTTAATTAAATTACCGTCGATTTTAATCAGCGGACAGTTGATAAGTCATAAGAAATTCAGTAGGTGTACGGGGTGTCAAGAACAACAAACTTGAGAAGGTGATTATGCATGAAAAAATAATAAAACTTTTGTCCGCAAATTCTTTGTTTTCCGAGATAAGGGTGTTAAAATTCAACTTGAAAACTCATTATATTATGCTCTGGCACAGGTCAAGATATGCAAATGTAATTTGCAAGTTTCAAGATCAGTTATTACGCATTTTTTGACATGCAATTAATTTGTGGTAAAGCAATAATGCTATCACCTCAAAATTTTTCATAGGACTTGTATTGATGAAAAATCAATAATGAAAAAAATTTAATTTTATGGTTCTGATCACGCGATCCTCTTGAAATTTTACATGAACATTCAGTATACCAATCTTCGTTCACAAAATGAAAATTTCACTTGGATCGGATTTCTTAGTATGGAACTATAAAGCTTCTTCTTTTCAATGTTCCAATTGAATTTTCCATGGTTCTTTTAACACTATGGCATGAGGCTCATTTCATTTCGACTGGTTTGTATGAGATATTGAGAAACAAAAATTTTGAATGGCCACATTTAATAGAACACCCTGTACGATTTAGCTGGTTACCGAACTTAACCGCGGCATTTAAAAACCGAACTTACCCTGAAAATCCCAAGTTTCTAGGACAATCCCTTCAAAAGTTATCGTGCTCACGGCCGGCCGGACCACCCCACGGACAGAATTGAATTTGATTGAGCACGGATTCGTCATCAGGGAGTAGAACCCTATCGTTTGAGAGCATTTTCTGCTCAAAATTTGAAAATTACAGAAATTGGGACAAAACGATATACTTAATACTCTTTTAAGTCGAACGTAAGCTCAAAAAGGTTAGTTTTTTACCCCGTACCTAGGAAAACGAACAACCAAAGGCGGACAAAAGTTAACTGACAATGTATTTTTTTTCATACAGCATCGCCTCCTGAATTTGGTCGCACTTCTTTCTCTAACACCCTGTATAGGCGTATAGTTCATCATTTCTACAGTAGAAAAATCTTCTTATATTCTTCTGGAATTCGAAATGTCCAGGTGCCGTATCAAATATTACAAGAATTCAGAAATAAAATGTTTTGTAATTAAAGAAAGGCAGATAAGGCGGAGGAGGCATAAGACATAATATTGGGGAGTCGTCAGGTTTAAAATAGGCTTTTGTCCGAAACAGATAAAGAGTCCATTAGTCAAGAAGAAGTTAGATATGCTAAGTGCACATATCGAACAAGCTGGAGAACAATATAACATCGCGACACTACGTCTCTAGATCGCTTTTAGTTTTACTGCCTTATAATCGCACGGCCTCCAAAGTGCTCCCACATTTGGTATAATATAGATAAAACCTGATCCATTTTCCAGGAAAAATACATCACTGTCGGTCCATCATCACATCTTTTTCTTAATACTGCAGGGGTCTTTCAGGCCACTTAAAATTTCGATTCGAAATTAAGTGCAGAGTTATGATGTACCTACTTATAGTTGTAAAAATTGTCATCAAACAGTATTCACCTACACAAAATAAGAACTTGTTTGGTGATAACAACAAATCATTATTATTTCCTTCAATGTAGATGTAATATTTTTAACGCAATAAGAATTTTTCATTTTTTGTTCTGAAAAGTAGTGAGTTATTCAAGTAACAAGTCCAAAAAACTATTTTCTCGGCAACCGCGAAGAAACATTATCGAATTACTGAATTATAGCAAATTGCGATTAGAAAAACATACAAAATTTTGACTCTCAATGAAAGAAGAACTCACTTCCCGGACAATATCCGAAAAAAAACTTCGCTATGGGAATGAATTCAACATAATAATTGATGGAAAATATTTGTATAGGATATCCGGGGAAATGTGGGCAATCGCTCGCATTCAGATAAAACATAAGATAACAAGTTTCCTTAATTCAGGCTCCCCCCTATGGAGGTACGGCTTCCTAAATGAAGCCACTGAAAATTCAGTTTACTGGAATACTGAAGTTGAAAAGTGTCAACTTCAATGACTAATAACATATAGTCCGTTCACGAAAGTTTGCGGTGTCGGTTGGCCATGGAAATTTGGCATAATCCACTGTGTATATTAAAATTTTAGGTTTTTCTTTATTTTCTTGCCAGATTGATACGCAATGTTATCAATATTGCATAGAGTTCTCTGATAACTCGCAAGCTCGTCGGACGAGGCCCAGTACATTCGTCAACGTTGACTTTATTTTACTTTATGAAAGTAAATACAGCCAACTTTAGATAAATAAAGAAACGCCTACTATGCGCTCAAACTTTCGTGAACCGACTATATATTAAAATTTTAGGTTATCTTGTTTATTTTCTTGTCAGATTGATACGCAATGTTGTCAATATTGCATAGAGTTCCCTGATAACTCGCAAGCTCGTAGGACGAGGCCGGGTACATTCGGCAACGTTGATATTATTTTACGTTATGACAGCAAATAATGGCAACTTCAGATAAATAAACAAATCCCTACTATGCGCTCAAACTTTCATGATACATAGCTAACTATTCAAGATAATAATTGAAGCGCAGTGTTTCACAGATGTCACGTGAGGGGTTAAAAGGGATTGAAAGTTGTGCATGAACAAAACTGTAATGGTAGATTTTCATTCGGTTACAAATTCAGGTAACATCATATCAAAGTAAATGAGCCATGAAAAAGTGCACATACTGGAAACCTCTTCGAACTAACAAATTTGCGCCTGTAAAGCAGTTAAGAAGAACTAACCAAAAAGTATAATATGACGCGCTTACTCTATTCAAAAAAGTTAGAGGGTTGATGGGGATGGCACAGGTGCAACAAAAATCCTTCAAGAATGCATAGAAATTTGGTAAAAATGAAACCTCGAATGAAACAAAAATTGACTTATTTCAGGATTTTGTTACCAAATATTTTTCTTCTGAAAAAATGAATTTGTTCCATAATTTTAACGCACATTGTATGATTTGAGTTTTTAGGAGTAATACGATTAGATGGACAGCCCTAGTGGAAGAATCCATCAGAATCGTTCAATATTTCGAGAAGACATATCAAATATTCTCCAAAATTTTGACGTAACAATACATTTTCCTTCACTTACGAAAAACTGAACCTGCCTATTCAAGCATGAATCCTTCCCATAATTCTTTTTCCTAGCGGTCCTCCCTTCGAAGATACGACCTCCTGAATGACGCCACTGGAAATTCATTTTAGTGGAATAAATTTCAATTACTTACTTCTTTCATTATTTTTTTTTTTAAAACGGTTCATTGTATCGACAATGGACAAGATCACCTATTCTTTAGCTTAATGTTCTAGGTATCCAAATTTGTTTTTTAGCACCTTATCATACACGGTGTTAAGAATGTAAGCATTAAAATGTACAACCCAGTTCGTCCCTGGTAAACTGAACAAGCTAATTGAAATTTGAGTGCGGTGATTTAAGATGGCCCTTAATACTATTATAATCATATAAAATTTTCATCAAATTATATCGAGGTGTTTGAAACTTATTCCACTAAATGGATTTTCAGTGGGGTCATTTAGGAGGTCGTATCTTCGTAGGGAGGGCAGCTAGGAAAAAAAAAATATGGGAACTTGTCATCTTCATTTTTTATGTTCTATCTGAATCCGAGAGATTCCCCACTTTTTCCGGGACACTCTGTAGTGAAGAAATCTCCCTTGAGCATAACATGAAAATACCTCTTACCACGTGGAGTCCTTTTTATACCTCAGGTGAAACCTCTATCTCTTTTCAATACCTTTTACGCAAAGATATTTTCCCGTCCACCGATGTCAATTAAATAATCAACGAGAGGTGAAAATCAATTCTTCCATTTATGGTTGAGTGGCATGCGCGTCTAAGTCTGCCAAAGAATTCGCCCAGCAATTAAAATCATCGAACTTTCAATTACAGCCATCAGGAGGCGAAATGATATCGTGGTCTTCGTAATTCAATTATTTTCAACATCGAGAAGCTATTTATACTCGCATAATATATCGAAAGAGATTACCAGAGGGAAAAGAAGCCATTACATGGAAATATGCCTACTATGCGTCACAAGAACTGGCCTCTGCCTTTGTAACTTCATTTACCGAAGCATTCGCCAATTAGTTTATTCACTCACGTTAATGTCGACTAATATCATGCTGGCTGCTCAAGAATTTGCAGAGTTGCTCGAGTTATTCGTTATTGTTGAAAAACTATCGCCGAAGGCTTCTTGTTCATGCTTAAGGAGATATCCTAAACATTTGAAAGACTTTTTTGATTCAGAAACTGTTCGACATAACATTGAGAAAAATTTATATTTTAAATAATACACAAAGTGTCCGGGAAAACTCAGAGAATTTCCCGAACTCAGAAAAACAATAAAATCGGCTTAAAAATTCGAAAATTACAGACACTTGTGCAAAACGATATAGCACTCGTTTGGGTAGAACGACCGTTCAAAAACATGATCAATTTAATGACTGTTAGTGGATGATTTCGAAATAAAATTGTTTCGAAAAATAGACCATGTTTTTCACTATAAAACTTGATTGTTCTGGAAAACGATTCATTTCATTGATAATGAATAAGAGTACCCTTTCTTCAAAGCTCTATAACTCCTACCTATTGACAGCTTTACCTCATTATCCCAGATGTTTCGACCTCAAACCAACTTTAAGAAGTCTCCGGCACAAGTAAGAGTTTTTAAGGAAGTCCATGAAGAATCGTTTTCGACTTCAGATTATTCATAACTATATAGGGTAAAACCCGGATTGATGCCTCAGTTGGATAGATGCTCTATTTTCGAAATACCTAACTTCCGAAACGCGTATCAGAAAATTAATATTATAAGTAGCTGCTACAGTCACCCTGGACCTTAGTTTTGTATGGGTTATTGTAAAGTGAAGCCGTTTTTCGCTAGTGTGTGCGATCATCTCAGCAGCGAACTTCACAAACATGCCAAACTTTTTAGAGGTAGGTATTTGCCGCTGTATAACTTTTGAAGTGGTAATAAATTCATTATTTTTTTTATTACGCCAATACAGTGTTTCATTGAATGTACATTTGAGTACAAATAGTTTTTGTTTTCTTCTCAATTTATTAAAAAAATTCATAGGCATCTATCCCTATCGAAAAGGATAGTTGCCCTGATTTTTTGAGGTATAAGGTGCCCCTTAGGACATCTGAACTAAAACCACATCTTCTTAGCAGATTTTCGATTCATTGTGTTATTTTGATTTTAAACTTTATTCCTGATCATTTTTGTTGAGACTTATAATTTAAAAAATTTATCATGAATGTTTGGAATAATGCTTTTTGTTAATATGAAGAATGCAACTTTTCGTTCAATATATGCTTTTGAAATTCAATTAAAAATGCACAATTGTTGTTAATTCGATCCATGTTATGAACACAAAGTTGCTGTTTTAAGCATAAAAAATTTCATTGAATTTAGTTGGGTTTTTTGGTTCACACAGTATGAAGGGCACCTATCCCTCCCAGTATTTTCATGGTGGGGCAACTATCCATACTTGTATGCAACTATCCCCAAAAAAAGGGCTCTACGAAAATTAAGTTATTGTGCAATTTGGGATTGTTATGTCAGAGAAAAGTCTCAGTATTGCAAATGAAATAATGGGGCTTCCTACACTTATAGAAATTACACATATAAAATCAATATTCTCAAAAATATGAGGCAAATTCAAAAAGTGGGGCATCTGTCTGGGTTTTCCCCTAATCAAGTTTTTGAAGAACACTCCTGGCAGAAACTTCAACACAATATTCCACTATAGTGAAAAAGTGACACTTCTTCGATAGTGAAACCATTCTTTCTGGGCGATCCTTTCTTCTCACCCTGTATATCGTCCACCAGGTGACGAAGATCCATTACCGTAGCTCTTGTGGCATGGAATTCGAATTATATATACGCCGATAAAGCATTTCGCTTCAAAGGAAATAAAATGACTTATTAAGTACCTACAGCTACTTAAACAACAACTGTTAATTACGTTTACTCATTACGCTATCGCCATTATATTGGGTCTAACATTGTAATAACTCATGCTAATTAAACTGGGGAATACAAAAAAAACCGTTGATCATCATCGGCGTTAGTACTGAGGAGAGACCATCGACGGGGAATCCCAGGAATGCGGCCGCCATAATTAAGATAGTGTTCCGGTGCCGTATGCATTATACAAAAGTCAACTGTTATGAAAACGTTTTCGCGAGATGTTTCCTAGGTGAACACTGAGCTATAACTTTCATCAAATGTCTGTATTTTTCGAATTTTCTGATGTCAGTTAATTTTTCTCTGAAATGGTTCAACTTATTGATAATGAACAAGTGTACCTTTTCTTCAGCTCAATCTCAATGGTCCTTTTTTTAAATAATTGCCAATGGAACATCTGATAAATAATTGTCCCATATATAAATTTTAGGATGTTTTGAGAGCTATACATGAAATTACCGAGTCGTTTTTGAATTAGGTTGTTGATTTTAAATCGATTTAATAGAGTTTCAATCATTTTATTTTTCTGTTCCTTTTTCTGCTTCGATTTTTTCGTTTCAGATTCAGAATTTGGAAAATATCTTGGAGAGGATTATCGTATATTTTGTTGGACTCAATAAATAGAAAATTCTTCAATATTGAAATAGTTTTTAAGTTTTACTTTTGTAAGAACGGCGAAACAGGTTTTTTTTCCACTGAGGTTTTCTCCTGAGCTCTTGTATCATACAAAAAAAATGATCTGGGAGTGCCGGAACGAACTCAATGAGGTCGGCAAGAAAAATAAGGTCTTTTTAACCTGGGTTTCCGGCCATTCGGGAATCAAAGGAAACGAAGAGGCCAATACACTTGCCAAAAGGGCGCAGGAATGTCAGTGATTGGCCCAGAACCCTTCTGTGGTGAAGGTAAATGAACCTATACGATGGAGTTTCTGGAGAAGGAGAAAACCGAGAGGAAAAAAACTCTGGCAGAATCTCCCAGGGATGGATCATTCCATTAAGTTCCTTTGAAACAGCAATATCCAAAAGATATCTGGATCTTGGTAAAAAACAATTACACCTCCTCACTGGCTTTCTTACAGGCACTGTCGCTTTAGAGAGCACCTGTTGAGGATGGGATTGTCGGACACTGACGAGTGTAGGTTCTGTGAGGAGGAGGAAGAAACCCCCATTCACCTAGTCACGGAATGCTTTGGCATTGCGAGCCTAAGGAGAGAATGCCTTGGGCGAAAATTTGTAAGAGTGAGGAACTAGCCTCGTTGAAGCCTTCACACAATAGACCTTGAGGTCGCAGTGAACTGTAACCCCTTTTTAAACTATCAACGATCATGAAATTGACCATGATTTTCATAAAAAAAATGATTTTTATCGAAAACTGTTCATTTTATGAACAATGATCGAGGTAATGTTCCATTCAGAACAAAGGTCCTTGTTTGAAGTATCCAAATTTGTTTTTCTTAACACTTCCTCATACAGGGTGTTAAAAATGAAAAGTCACTGGTAAATTAAACAGGCTAATTTGAATTTAGAGCAGTATTTCAAGAGGTCCTTGTTACTGTCCATCGTATCAAATTTTTGTTGAATAATTTTCAGTAATTTTAAATTCATTCCAGTAAAATGGACTTCCAATGGTGTCATTTACGATATATCTCCGTAAGGAGAGCCACTGGGAAAAAATGATGGAAATTTGGAATTTTAGTTTTTAATGTTTCATCTGAATCTGGGAGATTTCGCACATTTTCCCAGACACCCTGTATAACTGGAAGTAGATTCGTAGAACTCAATATTGGAATTTTTTATGACAATAATCTCAGAAGAAGAATTAAACTCATTTCTTCCTTGAGGTCGCAAAAGATGAGGTCATCAGGTGTGACCGCAGATAGCAGGTGTATTGAGGTAAGATTATATAGCAACAGTAACCATGATTCATCAGATTTGATAATATGCCTCCATTTCAAGACGCGTTGAGTATTCGGTTCCTTCATAAGGGTTTTTCAATAAGAGATGTTATTTTGATATTAAAAGAAAAATGTCATTTTTCGTTATAAATGATCGGATGTTTATTTCATTATAAAGAAAAATCTATGGCGTTGATAGTGAAAAATAACATCAGGCAAAGGGCCACCACGACCACGCTCACAGGACCATATCCTTTTAATGAAAATTTTCATAACCAAATCACAACGTGGCTGCCCTATGTCCTCGATAGCCTCCCGAATTCCATCTCTGAGGTCTTGAATCGACGCTGGGCGATTGGCGTAGACCTTCTGTTTCACGTGGCCCCAAAGGAAGAAGTCGCAAGGTGTTGAATCACAAGATTTCAGTGGCCAATTGTGATAACCTTTTCAAGAAATAACACGGTCAGACAACTTTTCCCGCAGAAGATCAATTGTTTCGTTGTTTGTGTGGCACGTCTTGTTGAAAGTTGTCCAGATCAATACTATACAATTTCGGCCATAAAAACGTTTGTGGAATGCCTAATTCCAAAGAACGACGAGGAATGGACAAACTTGGGTTTTCTTCAACACTTTCAGCTACAGCAGCAATATTCTTCACATCTCTAACTTGTCACAACAGCTCGAATTTTTCCACCAATTTCTTTATGAAGTCCGACAAGGTACTTCACGACGACCCTAAAATTTTCGAGTTTTACGAACCGTCCCTGCCAAATTTTCACCATTTTATAGGGAATTCTAATAATTTCAATGCGTTCTTGAAGCGTGTATGGTTCCATTTTTATTGATGGAATAGTTTCTACTTGTCAAATATCAAAAAATGACAGCTTCAAACGTGACATCTACCGAAATAGCGGGCTATTCAAAAGCCTTCATTACGAATAAAGTAACAATAAACACTAAAGCCTTCTTCTGAACAACGAACATTTAACAATCGAGAAACAAGCCTAATAGTCTCACCGGAATTGAGAATACAACAATCGCATCTATCAAAAATCCGGAATATCCAAACATACGCTAATTATCGACAATTCCTTTTTTCCGATCCTTCTTCCAATTAGGTTCTCAAACTGAGCATTTCTTGGACGATTAGTAATGACTTAATCATTATTCCGCAATCCGAATCGATGGCGAACCATTTCAAGACACGCATTTTATATTCGCATTGAATTCAAAGTATTCCAATGCAGTAGGTAAGGAAATAAATACAATCCGATTATCAATTATTAATGACGTGTACCAACCGTAAATTGGCGAATGTCTCATGAATCCGCTCGATCTGATCGATCGTTGTTAGCTGGAACAAACTAATGGTTCTTGAAAATCTTCAGTTGAAATTTGAGCAATGTTGCCAGCATATGGCGATGCCATTTTTTTCCCTGTGCGTTCAGTGAAATTGATAAAAATATTTCCACATCGTATGGTACTAATGGCATTGTTTTGTTGAAACGCTGCTCCTCGTCTTCTCTGAATCGGATCGAATCAACTCTTAACGTCAATTATGCCAACTATAAAAAGAACGAGCAATGCGCATTAGGTGGCGATTTACAGAGAAGCATAAAATTTATCTTGCAATTCTATATTGTCATCATAGCAATAAAAGTCCAAATTATGTCCACGAAGATCGATTAAGTAATTCATCTTGATTCCATTTGACGACAAATTGTTTTTCTAGAAATGTTGTAGTCACGATGTCACTGATTCGCTTATTCCTAGCGTGCTTTTATTTTACCCAAATGTCCGTATTTCTCGAATTTTGGACTGGAGTTGTTAACGGGAGTTATTGACATTTGAATTCTCTCGATATTTTCGAGACCACACATCCGATAGTTTCGAAATTCGATATTTTGAAAGAGAATATAATGACGCGCAAACTTCTGCAGAATTTCGTGAGGGACGTGTCATTAGAAATTGAAAAAAAATATTTTGTCTGTGCGTGGTAAACCGATACATTTCCAGTTGCTCTAACTCTCAAACAGAACGTGTTACGGTTACATGATTTCCCTTCAGGATATTCAAATTGGAATTATCGTTTTGCCAATATGAACAAGCGCGCAAAAGCTCCTGACTTCACATCAGTGCTCCTTTGAATTATTTGACCAGCTTTGGGAAAAAACCAATACAGTTTCGAAAACATGCAAAAAAAAACTTGAAATTCGAAAAGAAGAAATACATATTTTGAGGTATCGTATCATTATAAGTAAATGATAAAAAAAGATCAGAGTCATTCGATTCAGATCTGTACAGGGTGTCCCGGAAAATGTGGGAAATCTCTCTGATTCAGATAGAACATAAAAAAATAAGATGACAAGTTCCCATAATTTTTTTCCCTAGAGCCCCTCCCTACGAAGATATGACCTCCTAAATGACGCCACTGGAAATTCACTTTAGTGGAATAAATTTCAATCACTTACTTCTTTCATTATTTTTTTTCGAAAACGGTTCATTTTATCGACACTGAACAAGAGTACCTTTTCTTCAGCTTAATGTTCAAGGTATCCAAATTTGTTTTTTTTAGCACCTTATCATACAGGTTGTCAAAAATATAAGCATTAAAATGTACAACCAGTCCGCCCCTGGTAAACTGAACAAGCTCATTAAATTTAAGTGCGGTGATTTAAAAGGTCCTTAATACTATTAAATCATATCAAATTATATCGAGTAGTTTGAAACTTATTCCACTAAAACGGATTTCCAGTGGCGTCATTTAGGAGGTCATATCTTCGTAGGGAGGGCCGCTAGGAAAAAAATTAGAGGAACTTGTCATCTTCATTTTTTATGTTTTATCTGAATCCGAGAGATTTCCCACATTTCCGGGACACCCTGTATATAAGTAGATCATTAAATATTTTGTAGTATTGATGAATGGGTCAAGTTAATAGTCACTTTTAAATTTCAATGTATTTAACCTTTATCCTGATATCATATCAATTTGAAGCAGAGTACTTACGCTGAACATAATTAAAAAAAGCACTAATATGAGTAACTCACTATAATAATCTGCTCAACTGGAAGTCCTTCCACATGTGCGATTTCAGAATAACTATTAATTACTGAGGTGAAACCTATTCGATATGATTAGCATTAAGAGTCGCGACATTCATTTTTGCATGGGGAAGGGGGTAAAATAACATTTCCGTGAAATGATTCAATTTGTCACAGATTTGCCTTTGAATTGAATCAATATAAGACTCCACCCTAGGAGGCGACTTCTATAGAAATACTCGTATAATAACTTCATACCCGCCTGCTTGAAATCGACGTCTCATTTGGGAATGAAGTATTCAAGTTGTTCTTTCCGGAATTTATCGTGTTTACGGTCAACTCTTGGCGAGCAAAGCCTATGGATTTTCATAAATTTTTTGATGCAATATTTAGGTCAAACCTTCATGATTAACAAGTAATTTTATCTACGACTATTGTATAATCCACCCATTATACATCTAAATAATAATACTCATTAATCACTAGTGGATAATGAGTTATTAGTCACTGCTGTCAGATGCTTCACAGATTTAGCTCCAATATTATATTCTTTAGATTGATATTTATTCAGGAGTGCTCCAACTAACAAGTATGGGTATACCTTGTCAATCAAAGGCCAAATCTACTTTTATTACATCAATTAAAGCAATTTTTATTAGAAAATATACAATGACCAGTTCTTCAAAAATTTGTCATGGATTAACTTGACTTTTCCACATTTACATTGAATGTACAATTAGTCATGTTGCATTTTAGAAATTTAAACTATTTAGTAATGAACTGGTAGGGTTCTGTCTCATATTTTGTTCAAAAGCTAATGCCTTAATAGAGTAATTTGAGTTGCTGGTTTCAGGGAGTTCGTTGACGTTGACATAATTATCTCACTTTTTGAATGATTCTCAGAATATAATTCCTATTGTGCTGAGATTCTGCATTGATGTATTCGGACTCATTCTCAAATCCCATATAAAATTTTGGGGGTAATAGAATTATTGCTCCACCAAAGAACGAGCCCTTAAAAGCTCCTGCTAAGGGCTAAAACACCCCTTTTTCCCGACTTGTTGTTGACTACTATTTGGAATTTATTTTAAAGATAAACCCTATACAAACATGAAAAAATTACTTTTTTCTTAAAAAATATAGTAATTGCCAATTAAAGTGAGTAAATGAAAAGACAATTCAAAATTCCCGCAGAAATGCTCGATTTTGTTACGTTATGATGATTACGTCATTATCCAGTAAACATACTTTGAATTCTGTCAAAGCGAACTGATTTTGCCCGATCCCTAGTGAAAAAGTTCAATCTAAGCCTTCAAAATGAATACGTCGGTCTATAAATGCTGAATGAGGTGTTTCTTTTATTTGTAATAATTAATATGAGTTGAAAGTTTGCTACTTACAAAGACAATTTCACGTTTTAAGCTTCAAACAAAAATCCTTGTTTTCAGCAAAGAAACTTGCGACCATAAGGGAATCTATCTTCGGTAAGTTACTACTATTACCCTTGACGAATCCTATCTCCATTATAAAGAAAATTGTAGATTGTTCTTGTAACGAACTATAGTTAGGTATTCTGTTCTCTTTCAGCTTTCAACTTCGTAAGTTCGAATCATAGATATGATATTCATTCATTCATTCATTTTCCTTTCACAATGCCCTTGGTAACTGAGACCATCGAGGCAACGAACATATCATTATTAGTTTTCAATTCAACACTGAGACTCTCATTCACATCTTACATACCACTCTAACAATTTTTGTTCTTAGACATACTAGACATACACAAACATCCATACCCACGCCGGGATTCGAACCCAGACCTACAGCTTCGCAAGTACTTGTAGGCACACGCCATGTCCTTGCAGCCACCGAGGCGGTTAGATATGATATAATATCATATATTTACTATGGTTCAAGTCACAGAACCGTGGGTTACACAAAGCTTGATGGCAATCAATTGTTTATATTGAAGTAAGTCGATGGTTTATGTCGAAAATTAACTGAAAATTGCAGAGAAATTATGAGATTTCAATAATCAAGGTGATTGGAGTTTTGAGGAACCCGGCCTATGAATGTATTTTGTTGATTAGAACACAGAACGTTCGAATTTGCAATGACAATATACCTGACAGTGACGTCAATTACCTCTGATTGGCGTTCGCAGTCACGTGATAGTTAATAGATAATAAATAACATAATTTAAATCAGCTTTATTCAATTCAACGAGAATAATAAGATCACTAATATGGTTTTTTAGGATTGCAAAAACCCCTTTCTATGAGGAAAACCTCAATTCATATGAATTCGTAACATGAGTCAACTTTGACATTCCTTATATCATAACAAAGCCGTTTCGGACCCATGTTTATATGAACTTTCCTCCTTGAAATAAGCTGTGAAATCTCCCTTTGGCGTTTCATCACGATTTTCTAAAAACCCTGTATACGATTAATTTAGTTCAATATGGAAGTTGCAGCTTTTCCCTTTGAATAATTTATCATGGCCTTTCACGTATCTTAACAAGGAAGAAGTTTTAATTTGTGCGCTAGAATTGAGCAATGATTGAAAGGCGTATATCCAAGTATGGCTTGAATCGAGGAGAACTATCAGGAACAAAAATGAATGGTCCGTGCAGGTATAATATAAATATTAATGCTATCTCTCCAACTTGATTGATCTAGGTGACATTTTTGGGTCTATTAGAATTCCTCAGCTTTTTGCGCGCTTGTTCCTAGTGAAATAGCGTGTTAATAGCGTGTTATTGTTTTCTCCGAATGTCTGGTAGTTTTTTATTTTCGGTCACGAATGTTCTCAAACGGCTCGGTTGGACTAACTGATGAAGAATTCGGGTTCAGAAATATTTATGTCCAGTCGTTAGCTCAAATTTGAAATTTATTCCTCGAATATTCTCGAAACTATAACTTTTCAACTTCAAATTGAGACTAACCACATTCAAATTGTGATTAAACAAATTTAAAATGACATTGAGCAACTTCGAAATCTTTCGCATCTATTCGAAAATCCCTTCATATTATTTGTATACAGCATAAATTTGCTTTTAAAACATTCGCTGCTTCCGATCTTTTTATGTAACGCTACATATTTATATACAAAACACACAAAATGATCTGATGGATACTTTATTATTTGACAATATTTTTGGAGTATCAAAGTCAAGTGGAAATGTCAGTTCCCAATTGATATTGGTTAGTCCCATTTTGAATGTGTTTATTCCCAATTAGATTGTGTTTACCATTTTGAAGTTGCTTAGTGTCATTTTATCCACTCCTATAGAGTAATATGTCAATTATTAAACTAATTTCTATGTGTAATAGACAACCGTAGACATGTCTGTGATCCGAAAAGCGAGTGTTATAATAACACCCGCCCATAACACCCGCTAATAAAAATACCTAGGAAAAATGAAATTGCTTACAAAAAAAATTAATAAAAAGTAGGATCTATCCGGAAATCTATTTCAGCCATCAAGATAACGTTCTAGCGATTCATTCCAGATTTATTTTTGGAAAACGTAAATTTTGAAGTTGCGAAATTACTTGATTTGATCAGGAGACTCTGATTTGATTCCCGATCACAGAGTACAGAGGTTTGACGGTTGGACGAAATGTTGTCAACACTTTTGACAACTGTTCAAAATTTTTAAATGCAGATTAATTCGAATTTTACTGAAGAAGTCGTGGATAAAGTATAGTATTCAATTCGCGGTAATGCTCAACACACACTTGATGAATTGCGTGTGTTTTGACCTGCATTACCGCTCATTGAATAATATACTATTAAATTTGTTTAATCCCAATTCGAATGTGATTAGTCTCAATTTGAAGTTGAAAAGGTATAGTAAGCCGATCGGAAATTTATATTTACCCTTTCAGTATCGATATTGAGGTGTCTGCTTTGTAATAGAAAACTAAAAAAAAATCACAGTTCATTTTCCTAGGATCTGTTGGACAGATACCTATATGTATCGCTAAAATTTTTACTGTTCTTAAAGACCGTAGATAAAATTCGGTTGGCAACAATTCAACCCTTCTGCTTGACGAAAAAAATCGAGTTCTCTCGATTCGAAAATTCTACATTCGGTCAAAAAGGCAATTCGATAGTTCTTGATCTATAATTCGCATGCAGAGTGTAAAATGATACGTTATTATCAGTTAATTTTCATGGAAATTGATAAGTCTCAAATATGATTCAATGAAAATGAATGATACATTACGAAAGGAAAATAAGGAATATAAGATTGTTTTTTTTTGTTCTAGTAACAATCAAAGATGATATAGTATAAAGATAGGAAACGACACGACTACAGTGTATGAGCGCCATCTCTGGGTCAAATGTGAACTAATGTTACTATAGAATGGTTATTATTCTGGTTCTATGATTATAAGTTTAGAAATCAATATACATGGTAAATGTCGTTGATATAAAAAAGTGCCAATCAATTTGTTTGCAAAAATATTATTCCACTTCGAACGGCTTTTGCTGTTAGTGTCGTCCCGAAAAAAGTGAAAAAGAGATGGATTTGTAGCCTTTAGTAATGCAGATTACGAACGAGATAGTGAAACTGGATGATCAACTGGTGTTTTATGGATGTATGCAGGTAAAGCTATATCTTGGCTTGATCAACGTCAAACATCTGTTGCTATTTTCACGATAGAGGCAGAAATTTATTTGATCAATTTTAGGTTGAATGTCAAAATTACAAGTCAATATTCTTCATAATTTACTCCAAATAAGATGAAATTCCAAGTTTAGATTTACGGACATCGCATAAAAATATTCCTTTTGATCCTATTGCACCAACTTTTTGTAATAATTGATGTATTATGTGATTTTTGTCTGAAAAAATATATGTAGTTAGAAGACCAACAGGCTGGCAGGTAAGTTCATTAGCTGCAGGGAAAGCAATTTACGTAAGAGAACGACACTCTGAAATCAAACGCTGGCCCTCCAGGTTGGGGGTTGAGGCATCGGGCTTACTTCTCGATACTCATAAAAATGGTGAAATGTTAAAAAACCCAATAGTAGCCTTTAGATTACCAAAGAAAGTGATGAGATGGATACCTCAGAAAACAGGAAAAGAGGAAGACCCAGAACGACATGGATTAGTGGAATAAGAAAACCAATGAGTGAAGGAGGGCTAAATGATGAAGACTACAACAATAGACGACATTGGCAATTGGGAATCGGACAATATCTTTATGATTTTTTAACCCGAATAAAGAAAAAAAAGAGGCAGAAATAGTGGCTGATAGTGAAGCTGCACGAAAAAAAAAAGGTTAAAGTGACTATTCAGGAAAAGTTTTCTGTCAATTCAAACAGTGATGGTGGACAACGATGCTGCAATTGAACTGAGCCAGAAACTAGAATAAAAATAAATGCATAATAAAAATATTACACATGAAATGCCGAATTTTATTGAAATTATGGATTTAAAATATAAAAACGAAACATCCTGAAGGGAATACACCACCTTATGTGTTAACCAAGGTTCAGAAATTCCTCATCAGCAGGGCTTTGGAAAAAACATCACATATAAATTAGAAGCACTCTTGAACAGATATGAAATTCAAACGAATAGATCATGAACAACAAACTGCTCAAAATCAACACAAGGAAATGAAGTCAAGTAGAAAAATTGAACAAAATCTTATCAGTTACAAAACAACAAATACCTACAGACAATAGATGTATATGCATGTTTTTTTCATGCTAATATAAACATCAAAATCATTAAAATGGATGTCCAAGAGGGAAGAACGCTGTATATTTAAAGCGGATACTCGGGAGAATACCTACTTTTGTATATGCAGCCGCGAAAACAAAAACGGAAATGTTTCAAGTTTTTATTCTTTCTAATAAATTATAACCAGACGTCTATCGTCTTTGACAGTGCCTTGATTGACAGAATTCGGATTAATCTTAATTGATACCATCTCCAGTAATATTCGCTTTTTATAATTTGGAAACGAATCTGCTTCCAAATTACAAAAAGCGAATATTATAGGAGAATATCAATTAAGAAGCAGATTCGTTTCCAAATTATAAAAAGCGGAAATCACATTATCATTAAAAATAATCCGAATTCAGTAAATCGTGAACTGTCATAGACGGTTTGACCACGTTGTGTTATAATTTATTAGGAAGAATAAAAACTTGAAATCTTCACGTTTTCGCGTCAGAATGTGCCAAAGAAGTAGTTCTCGTAAATCTCTCCACAGTGACACCTTTGAATACGTGTTCTCCTCTGTTTACTGACTGATGGTACCATTTGCAAGGAAATTTATACAGTTCTAACATAATTTTTTTGAGTATAATATTTATAAATAATTATTATGTTCATGAAAAATTACACAGATGTATCTATTTTTATATTCCTGAATGATTTTGTGACTGTACCTAAGGGTTTTGTGTAATTTTACGTCTTGATTTGTTTCTTTTGAGCTGTTTGTTGTTTATGATATACTAGCGACCCGCCCCGGCTTCGCACGGTAATTCGATCCAAGTAAAACTGTTAAATAAAGATAGTTGCATCGAAATTTTATCATAAATTCCCTAAATTATGGCGCCTACCGACCCTCTAAGTTAGAAAAGTGATCAAATACTAACTTGAAGTCTTAGTAACACTCAGTTAAAGAAAAACATCAAAACCATTTCAGTAGCTATGGCGTCATGCGCTTCTTGACACGATCACGCTAGATTTCCGCGGGAATGAGGTATTTTCCCGCCGTAAAAGTAGCCTGTGTCCGTGCCTAGGATTCTATCTTTATATTAACCAAGTCTTATAAAAATCCGTTCAGACGTTAAGGCGTGAATGAGGAAAACTTTTAAAACAGACGATTAAAAATCACTAACTTAATTAGTTTTCTGTCTACTGCCTACCCTCTAAGTACGATGACGTGATCATTTTGATCTTATATCCGTTTTTTAGGTAACCATCTATTACCTTACTAAATTTCATCAAAATCTGTTCAGCCGTTTAGACGTGAAAGAGCAAAAATCCCAACAAAAACGACTAAAAATCACTAACTCAATTTAGTTATCTGCCTACTGCCCACCCCCTAAGAACGATGGGCGTGATTATTTATAGCCTATGACCATTTCTAGGTTATCATCTATCACCATACCAAATTTCATCAAAATCCGTTCAGCCTTTAGGCGTGAAAGAGTAACAGACAGACAGAGTTACTTTCGCATTTATAATATTAGTATGGATGAGTTTGAATTTTATATCTGTCGAAGTGTCTAGAGCCCTTTTAATGAAAAATTTTTGGTATTTTGACCAAAACATAAGGTAGTATTCTCTTTGGATGTTCCCTATAGTTCCATAAAAATGAAATTTGATAATGAATCTTATCGATAATATTCGGAATAGTTAGTTTCATCAGGAAATAAGTATAAATCAGCCAAATTAATATTTTGGTGACAGTTCAATTTATACAAAGTCTCTGTGACAATTTTTATATGATGATCATATAGTTATATGTAGATCAATTCCTATTGTTATAATAATTATTCATTCCACTAGTTTATAAATGATATTGATATGTTAATGACGAGATATTTTGACACGTGAGCGAGCGCCCGAGAAACTACCCAAGAACCCCTGGCCCCCTCTAAATTTTTGCTATCCCCCCACTGAAAAATCCTTGCCACTCCATGACCCCCCTGTTTCCGAAAGCTGGCGTCACCACTATATCTGGTTAACAAAGTATAAATTATTTAATTCATTAACTATTTGGTGTTTCATTACTGTGCGATTCAATCTCTGTATCAATAGTATGTGCTGCAATTATTTTCAAAATATATATGAATTAAATTATTCTGGTAAAGACTTGAAATTAACACGATATGTTGAAAGACTAATTTGGAAGTTAGAATTTTTTTTCTTATCAGAATATTCAAATCTGAATTTTCAAATTTTTTTCTCAAATATATTTACCTCCATTTTAAATCGGTTCTACCTATACCTGATAATTGGCGACAGAAATGCATTTCTAATAACACCAAAAATGGAGTCGCCGAATAAATACATTCATTAGTAGGTACTTGGTTGGATTTTTCTGCATTAACCATTTCTCTACATTTTGTAAAACTATCACGATTTGCCTCATTGAATTGTAAGTGTGGCAGTTCTCGTTAACATCCTCGACTATTGGTCAACTTTCCACTTTTCTGAGAAAAATCCACCCTTTCACTTTTACATAAGTTTTACATTTTCCCCACTTGAGAAAATATAAGAGAGGTCATTAGGACATTTTATGTTTCAAATGGCGATATGAAGTTTAGTACAATTAATGACTTTTAGATACAAAGTACAAAGTGATCTTTTATCGTAATAGAGGGTAAGTAAAATTGAGTTATCGATTTATTCAACAAATGAAAACAGAAATATGGTAGTCATAATTAGGGAAAAACAATTGCGGGGAAAGAATCTGATTTCAATAAAGATGAATATTTTGGAATAGGTTGAATGGGCTTCTCCATCTTCTTTTCTCATAATGAACATAAAAATCAAGAATTCAAAATGTAATATTATTCTTTGAAACGAACATTGATCGCAGAGAGAGAATAACCTCAGAGGAAGAAATAAATAAAGAATAGTAAAATAAAGAGATTAACAGTCATGGTAGATATTGTCACATAAAACCACCGCAAAATTCGTTCTCCTTGAACGAATGCTATATCGTTTTGCCTAAATGCCTGTTATTTTAGAATTTTGAGCCGAATGTGGTCTCAAACAATAGGGTTCGACTCCCTGATGACGAATCCGTGGTCAAATTCAATTCTGTCCGTGGGGCCGTCCGGCCGTCCATTAGAACAATACTTTCGAAGGGATTGTCCTAGAGACTTGAGGTTTTCAGGGTGAGTTCGGTTCTCAAATGGCTCGATTAAGTTCGTTAACCAGCCGAATCGTACAGGGTGTTCCATAAAATATGGCCATTCAAAACTTTTGTTCCTCAATATCTCAGACAAAACGAAACCCATCGAAATGAAATGTTGCGGCCATATGCAAGATGCTCATAATAAGCTTCATGTGAAATTTTGGGGCCATAGTGAAAATAAAACCATAGAAAATTCAACTGGAATATTGAAAAGAAGAAACTTCATATTCCATAAAAAAATATCCGCGTCGAATGAAGTTTGTTTTATAAATAGAGATTTATACACTGAATGTGCATGCAGAATTTTGTTGCCATAGTGATAAGAGAACCATAGAAAATTCAAATCGGAATATTGGAAAAAAAATCTTTATATTTCCATAACAGGATATCCGATTAAAGTGAAATTTTTTGTGAATGAAAACTGTAATACTGAATTTTCATACAAAATTTTTTGGCCTTAGTTTCAACAGAACCATAGATAATTCAATTAAAATATTGAAAAGAAGAATCTCTATATTTCTATAACAGGAAAAACCGATTCGAGTGAAATTTACTTTGTATATCACACTGATATACTGAATGTTCATGCAAAATTTCGAGAGGATCGCATCATCAGAACCATAGAATAAAATTTTTGTAATTATTTATTTTTACATATTGCCTGATGACAAGTAGTGTGATTCCAGCTTTACTTTAGCTTCAACGCAAATAGAATATATAATAGATATGTATTAACTGAATATAAAACAACGAAACATGACATGTATCAAAATTAGATTTTATAGAATATCCAGCTTACACATATTGCCCGCCCTGCAGAAGGAATCTTTGAGGTGCACATTAATTTCAACCTGATTTCTCCCATCAAATAAACAAATACAAAAAAAAAGTTTTTCCTTGACATTTCTTCAAGTTCAGTTACGGTTAAAGAAACAAGCTGTTACGTAACAGAAAACAAAAAATTGTAATAGTTTTAGATGATTTTTTTTAAATCGAATAAATTTAGGTTATATATTCTAATAAACTTTTGTTATTTAGAACTGAAATGTAAGGTTAATGTAACAATAAGAGGTGAAAATTTCCCAGGAAAAGGTGAGCGAATATCATAATAAGAAATTTTTGAATAATATTTTAGCGGTTTTCGAGAAATAAAAGTGTGTTAACGTATAAGAAATTAATCAATATTGACCCCATTTATTATTCAATTTCTACTGTTTTATAATGTTTCACCTCTACTTAGACATAGAAATTTATATATTATGTCAAATGTGTATCGTGCGAAATGAGAATTACAGGGTGTTCTGATTTGTTTCCGCCAAACTGAAATGGGTGATAGATCACATCATTTAAGCAAAAAGTTCCTATGAACATGGATCCGGAAATGCTTCGTTTCCAAGATAAAGGGTTTTTTTTAATATCTTTCGAATGATTCCAAATAATTGCATGAAAGTTGGTACCTTCGAAGAAAATAAAAAACTCAGTATTAGTAAGCATCCCAACAACTCAATATTTCAGGAAACAGAATATTCAGAACACTTTAAAACAACAATAACATAGCATATCACTTCTACTTATTAGTGGGCAATAGAAAATCCGCATGCATTTCACCTCAAAAATTCAAAATGAATATAAATTAAATATTTGAATGGGAATAATTTTCGGAGAAGTTTTGGGACCCTTTGGTTTTAAATGCATTTTTCTCTGAAACGATTGCTCTTAGCGACTTCGATGAGGTATACCTTTTTTAAGTAAAAAGGATGAGAGAATCGATTTTCAATTCCAAAACGATGTAAAGGGTAGCACAAAGAAATTGCAAGGTTTACATGTGTTGAAATGGTTGCCGGTGGCGCCCTCTAGAATATACAATTAAATCGACCACAAATTTGAATTTATCGTCCCAAAAAAACCCTGTATAAGAAATTCATGAAAGGATTTCGAAGCAGTCAAAACATATTAAAGAAAACGCGAATTATTTGTTTAACTTCAACACCCTGTATCTCGGAAACGAAGCATTTTCGGACCCATGTTCATAGAAACTTTTTTGCCTATCATGATGTAATCTATCACCCTTTTCAGTTTGTCAGAAACAAATCAAAACACCCTGTATGTATTACAATCAAGAATTTATAATCTATCTACAATGCGGGTGACGAAAGCATCTTGTGATCAATCCTTCATTAATCTACCCATCAATAAATTGGTTGATTAATTAACTAAAAGGTATTTATATTTTCATTAGTATTGAAAGAATATTTGAAATCCAAGTAAAAAAAATTGTCTGGATGAATAACATTAGCCTCTTAGTTAGGCATGAGTCTTCAACATTCATGTTATACAGCAGTTGAGCCTAAAACTTTCTATCAGTGCCAAATGGGGAATTCACAATATTATGTTCTATTTGATGGGATGAAACTACAATCGGAATCAATGTACAACTTGAAGACTCACCCTGTATATTTGAGGAATATTTTCCCAATCCGTTACTAAAGCTAGGAAACACTTGAAATCACTCACCCAGGGCCGCAAAGTGAATAAAAACCAAGTAAAAAGAACAAAAACGGTTGTTGGCACGACCGAATGAGGTAAGAACGACACAAGGTAACAAGTCAGCAGTAGCAACAACACTCGAACACTCGCCTTACTACACAACGAACAACGCTCAACGAACTGCCGCCACTCGCTTGGTAACGGTGGCGTAGAGTGCTTTGTAACGACCAAGTCCGGACCAATGCGCGGAAAACGTAGCGCCCCTTTATTCCGGATCGGCCAATAGGAAACACGAGGCGGGAACGGCGGACTTGATTAAAATAATGGGAACTGGCGATTATGACCAGGCTAATATGGAAGCTAATTATTTGTAAATGATATTTTGTTCAGCTGAACGGGATACAGATCTCTCGACCGCTGTTTTATCTTCTTTTCTAGTTTTCGAGGAAGAAATTGAGGAATTCAAAATTGTTTCATTGTTTTCCTCATTTGGCAAAAATAATCATAGTAGATTATTCTTGGATTTGGTGTGAATTAGTAGAAATCGAGAAATAATATTGGCCATTATTGATCAATTTCGTGTACGCTCAACCGAGCTTTCATTTTGGCGTAGTCTGAAAAAGTATGTATCTTTCTATTTGACGCTGCATCACTTCCAAACTGATGATGCGCGTTCTAAGTAGTTGACAATTTTCTTCGTTAATTTGAACTGAAAATCGATCTATCCTTCTTTTAATTGAGAGAGAGAATTTCCGAAATTGAAGAAAAAATAGGAAAGCCTTGAGCAGGTGTATTGAGCGCACGCAAATTCGTGGAGCAATAAGACTTTAGCCTCCAAATTTTGTTAAGGGCTTAAGAGTGATAATAAATTTATGCATGCAAAATCGCAGCTCGATCAGGATTATATTCTGTTTATTCAAACAATAAAATATCTATTCAAAAAATCGATATAGGGGAAAACCTGGATAGATGCCCCACTTTTGAATTTGCCTTATATTTTTGAAAATATTGACTTTATATGTGTAATTTCTATGTGTGTAGGAAGCCCCATTATTTTATTGAAATCTCAGACTTTTCTCTGATATAGCAATCCCAAATTTCACAAAATTTGATTTTTGTAGAACCTTTTTTTGGGGATAGATGCCTACAAGTATGAATAGTTGCCCCACCATGAAAATACTGGGAGGGATAGATGCCCTTCATACTGTATGAACCAAACACGCAACTGAATACAATGATTTTCTATGCTAAAAAACAGCAACTTTATCTACGCAACATGGATCGAATTAACAACAATTTGTTCATTTTTAATTGAATTTCAAAAGCATATATCAAACGAAAAGTTGAATTCTTCATATTAACATAAAGCATTATTCCACACATTCATGATAATTAATGAAATAATAAGTGTCAACAAAATGATCAGGAATCAAGTTTAAAATCAACATAACACAATGATCGAAAATCTGATGCTAAGAAGATGAGGTTTTAGTTTAGATGTCCTAAGGGCACCTATACCTCAAAAATCAGGACAACTATCCTTTTCGATAGGGATAGATGCCCATGATTTTTTTTGATAAATTAAGAAGAAAACAGCAACTATTTATACTCAATGTACCCTTAATGAAACACTGTATTGACGTAATAAAAAAAATTACTGAATTTATAACCACTTCAAAAGTTATTAGCGGCAAATACCTACCTCTAAAACTTTGGCATGTTTGTGAAGTTCGCTGCTGAGATGATCACACACACTAGAAAAACGGCTTCACTTTACAATAACTCTTACAAAACTAAGTCCAGGGTGAGTATAGCAGCTACTTATAAATTAATTTTTTGATACGTGTTTCGGAAGTTAGGTATTTTGAAAATGGGGCATCTATCCAACTGGGGCATCTATCCGAGTTTTACCCTAACTAAAATCGAGACAAAAATTATTCACATCGCCAAAATAAATCCTCAAACTTCTTTCAATTCAATCTTTCTTCGATATAACGATAGACTTTTCTATGGCTGTATAATCGTACTGCAACAAAGTTGTTCTGACTATGCGATCCTCTTGATATTTTGCATGAACATTCAGTAAAAGAATCTTCAATGCCAAAATAAATTTCACTCTAATCGGATATTTCTTGTAGATATATAATAATTTTTCTTTGCAATATTTTTATTGAATTTCTCTATGATTCTGTTTACACTATGACCACAAAATTTCGATCGAGGCTTTTAGAAATATATTGCATGTGGCCGCTAAATTTCATCTCGATCGGTTTTGTTCTGATGAAATATTGAAGAACAAAAAGTTCGGGAGGCCACAATTTATGGAAGATCCTGTACTATTTCGCTGGTGAACGAACTTAACCGAGGCATTAAAGAACCAAACATATTCTGAAAATTTCAGTTTTTTGGGTATTCTCTTCGTGAGTTTCTCGTGTTTACAAACGGACGACCCACAGATAGAATTGAATTTGACTACGAATTCGTCATCAGGCAGTCGAACCTATCGTTTGAGACCATTTTCGGCTGAAATTTCGAAAATTACAGACATTTGGTCAAAACGATATAGAACTCGTAGAACGAACTTTCAAAATGAATTCAATCGAGACTTTGAATTTAGGGTAAAACCCGGATAGATGCCTCAGTTGGATAGATGCCTCATTTTCAAAATACCTAACTTCCGAAACATGTATCAAAAAATTAATTTTATGTACGTCACCCTGTACCTTAGTTTTGTAAGGGTTATTGTAAAGTGAAGCCGTTTTTCGCTAGTATGTGCGATCATCTCCGCAAAGAACTTCACAAACATGCCAAACTTTTAGAGGTATAGGTATTTTCCGCTGTATAACTTTTGAAGTGGTAATAAATTCATTATTTTTTTATTACGTCATACAGTGTTTCATTGAGTGTACATCTGAGTACAAATAGTTTTTGTTTTCTTCTTAATTTATTAAAAAAAAATCATTGGCATCTATCCCCATTGAAAAATAGTTTGCCCTGTTTTTTTAGGTATATAGTGCCCCTTAGGACATCTAAACTAAAACCTTATCTTTTTAGCAGATTTCGATTCATTGTGTTATGTTGATTTTAAACTTGATTCCTGATCATTTTTGTTCAGACTTATTATTTCATTAATTTATCATGAATGTGTGGAATAATGCTTTTGTTAATATATATGCTTTTGAAATTCAATTAAAAATGCACAACTGTGTTAATTCGATCCATGTTGCGTAGATAAAGTTGCTGTTTTTAGCATAGAAAATTTCATTGTTTAGTTGGTTTTTGGTTCACACAGTATGAAGGGCATCTATCCCTCCCAGTACTTTCACGGTGGGGCAACTATCCATACGTGTAGGCATCTATCCCCAAAAAAGGGTTCTACAAAAGCATTATGGGCAATTTGGGATTGCTATGTCAGAGGAAAGTCTGAGTATTTCAAATCAAATAATGGGGCTTCCTACACTCAAAGAAATTACACATATAAAAACATATTTTCAAAATATGAGGCAAATTCAAAAGTGCGGCATCTATCCGGGTTTTCCCCTAATTGTGAAACAAATTTTTCAACATTTTTCAGCAAATTAATAATTCTAAGAGAAGTTCTTCCGTCAATTCCAGCATCAAGATGGGTATGGTAGTATGAACTGGCTAACGGGCAAAGCATTTCTTTTTCTTTTATTGTACCATCGTGACGAGATCATCATAGATACCATGAAATCGCAACGAAATCGTGTTTTTTGTTCATGCACAATTTACCATTCAACGTTCGTGCTGTGAACATCACAAAAGCTCGACGAAAATACATAAAAATCAAATTACTCCAAATTAAGAACAATTAGAATAATTTATATACTGGTAGAATTCACGAAAACCCGGCTATGTTTGTGTGTGATTTACGTAATAAGATTTTTGTTTCCCAGGTTTTAACTCCATCAAGACTCGAGAGATCGTAATCATTCTAAGTAATATTGAATACATAATTAGGCAAGAACAATGGAATTGGCCTCACTTGTCTCATACGATTAAAATGATATTAATTTTTTGATGAGGATTATTAAGTACCTACTGTTACGTTGATTCAAGATTCGATGAAATTTAAGATGAAGATTTTGATATATTAAACTTGAATCCAGAATGGAAATAACATAACTCTTGCATTAGCAAGGTAATATATGTAGGTATATCGTTTAGCCCAAATGTCTGTAATTTTCGTAATTTCAGCCAAACTGGACTCAAACGATATAATATTTATGTTTCGATTCCCTGATGCAGAATCTGTGGTTAAATTATTGAATTCTGTCTTTAGGGCCGTCTGGCCGACCGTGAAAATAATAACTTTCGAAGGGATTGTCCTAGAGACTTAATATTTTCAGGATGAGTTTGTTTCCGCATCCCGGCGGTTAAGTTTTTTAAAACCAGCCAAATTGTGCAGGGTGTTCCATAAATTATGTCCATTCAATATCTCAGACAAAATAAAACCAATCAAAATGAAATTGAGCTGCCACATTTAAGATGCTCATTAAAAGCAGCATGCAGAATGCTTTCTGAACGCTTTTTCATTGGTGTAGCAATAATGCTATTACCTCAGAATTTTGTATAGAACATGATATTGATACTAAATATAGTGGAACTTCCCTTTAACGAAAGCGCTAAATTGGAAGGTGTAATTTCGGACAAGCGGCAGAATAATTAGAATCTTTTTATTAGTTGATTTGAAAATACAATTCATGTGAAAAAAATTCTCTATTCTTCAAGCAGCAGGCCAAAATTTTCTTCCGACATAAATTCCTGTCATCTTGACTTATATTTCGATGTTTTCAGCCGTTTTTCAAATTGCAGTGGAACTTCCCTTTATCGAACTCACCAAATCCGCAAAAAAAGTTCGTTATAAAGAAATTTCGTTATACAGAAAATTTGTTTCTATAAGAGACTCCACTGATAAATTTAAGTTTATCATTCAAACTTGAGC
Organism: Propylea japonica; assembly: GCA_013421045.1. Taxonomy (NCBI): domain Eukaryota; kingdom Metazoa; phylum Arthropoda; class Insecta; order Coleoptera; family Coccinellidae; genus Propylea; species Propylea japonica. The sequence goes on along the minus strand of CM024246.1, from coordinate 41,225,374 downwards.
ACTTCCTTTTGGACATTTCGCACAACTTTCACACTAGCGTAATGGTTAGATTGAAACCAAACAGCCAGGACTGTATTTAAAACTGTTTCAGAAGGATCTCTCTGTCCATCGTAATGATTTAGTCTAAGGTAGGGATTTATTACTTACTGCCGTAAAAAACCCACCTTATACCTTCTTACCAATGCCCATTCAAAGAGTGATGTTCTTTGAATATTTCATTATAGAGAGAATTTGCTTCGTTTTAGAGGGTGTTTTTAACATAGAATGTGGATTCAAGGTGCAATGCCTTGTACGAAATTCGTTATACTTACAGATGTTCGTTATTGGGAAGTTCCACGTAATTCAATTTTATTCTAAATTATCCATTTTTCGAATAATTCAGAATTTGTTAATTCAATCGAGCTGAAATTTTGCAGTCAAATGTTCAATGTCAATCCAAGGCAGTGGACAAAAAATTAGGGGGAACTGCCTAAAAAACAATAAAAAAACTATCGCTATATCGAAAAAATCTAATATTTCCTTGAAATAACTTTCGAATTTCTATTGAAGTGAAATCAAGTTTGAGGATGAATTTGGATTATATTTTCCGTATATAATTTCGATCGTGCTGAGATTTTGTATTTACATATATACCGGGTCCGGCCTTTGAAGTGTCCGTCTCCATCTAACTGATATAAAATCCGAACCACTGAACTAACGCAGCGAAAATTTTGACAGGGCATTCTCTGACATGTTATTTGTCAACACTTAAAGTGATTTTGATGTGAGAGAAAAACATTCTGCAATTTAGACGATGGATTTGAAACGTAATGCGGTGATTGCTCTCCATTTGGAAGGAAAATCGAATATCGAAATTCGTCGAGCGCTGCCAAAACTACAATTGAATGAGAAATTTGTGCGTCGCACTATCCAACGATATGTTGAGACTGGTAGCATCAAGAAACGCTACGGTGGAGGACGACGCTGTACTGCAACAGCACCAGCAGTCGTCGAAAGGGTGCGTCATCGATTGGAAAGAAATCCGGAGCGCTCAGCACAACAGCTCGCCCAGGACCTCAACGTGAGCGACCGCAGTGTTCGTCGCATATTGAAAGAAGCTTAAGGTCCAGCCTTATAAAAAACATAAGTCTCAGGAACTCACAGCTTTGCAATGTCGCAGAGGTTGGATCGATCGAAGGAGCTGATTCGCCTGCTCGATGGTGGGATGCTTCCGAACTTGTCTCTCTGACGAGAAAACTTTCTGCATTGAGCAATATTTGACAAACAAAACGATCGGGTTTGGTTGAAGAAACGTACCAGCAATCATTCGGATCGTTTACGGGTCACTCGACGACAAGGAGCCGACCAATCATGGTCTGGGCGGCGATCTCTGAAAAAGGCCGTTCTTCACTCGTTTTCCTGCCAATGGGTCGCAACGAAGTCAAGATAAACGAACAAAATCCCGATACAAGATCTTGAGACCTGAGTTAATACCGTGGGCACGCAAAACATTCGGTTCAGAGCATTGGACTTTCCAACAAGACTCGGCTCCTTCGCATAAAGCAAATGGCACGCAAAATTGGTTGAGATCGAACGTTCCAGTTTTGATAGACCGTGATATGTGGCCGCCGTCCTCACCAGATTTGAACCCGCTGGATTACTGTATTTGGAGCATCATACAGGCCCAAGCTTGTTCTAAAAAACACACTTCATTGGAATCGCTCAAGTTGTCGCTGACGCGAGAATGGAACCGTTTAAGTGAGGACGTCATTCGAGCAGCGTGCACCTCATTCAGAAAGAGACTCAAGCTTGTTGTGAAGGCCAAAGGCGGTCATATTCCTTCGGAATAGCACATGAAAAACTTTGAACTTTCTGCTTTCATATGCAAAAGAGTATGTGAATAAATATTGAAAATTACCAGAAATTTTGAATTTTTAGGACGGACAGTTCAATCGCCGGACCCGGTATTTAGCATCAATTTCAATCCCTATACAAAATTTTCAGGTATTATCTTCATTGCTTTACAATGAACGAAGGCTAGGAATTACCTGCTCAGGGCCTTTCTTAATTTTTTAGTATTGACAAACTGCAACATATCTGACCAACTGTCGCTAGAACAAGTAGACAATTCGGAAAACAAACCGTCCCAAATAACGTCATAAGTTTCACAGCTTAGTGCCTACCTGTCTTGATGATTCCCCTTCTCGCCATAGCATCAACTGTATTTATCTCGAAAGAAAAAAAAATGATCTAAAAAACTCAAGGATTCCAGAAAGTCATCAACTGGGACACTCCGAATATTTCACCGAAAAAAAGGGTCATCTTCCAGTCAGGAAAGATACAAAGTTGGTGTGGATGTCGAGAATTCTCTCACCTCCCACAACAAATTACTTATCTAATGATGATGCCCTCTACACCCTGTGTTTACTCCGGCCCGGTCGAGCAGATAGATACGTTATACCGGATGTCACAATAAATATCGTCATTAGGAACTTGGACGTAGACGCCGCAAAACAAAACGCTGTCGGCGGCGCCCGTTGAATTGCAGACCACCCACCGAAATTTTCAAAAATCTCGGACTGATTGGTTTGTTCCGGTATCCATTTGACCGTTTATTGATGGTAAGGGAGCTGCAGATTCGATTCTAGCAGTCTAGCTGAATATGATTTCATTCACGAAAATTGTGAGAATTTGAAATATTATAGCAACATTTCGCTCTACAAAGTTTGCATAATGAACGAATCACCTGAGATTTCGCATTCATATACAGTGGAACTTCCCTAATATAAGGAACGTCTGTATAACGAATTTCCCTACATAACGAATTTCGTACAAGACATTGTACCTTGAATCCAAATTCCTTGTTAAAATACCCTCTAAAACGAAGTAAATTCTCTCTATAACGAAATATTCAAAGAACATCACTCTTTGAATGGGTATTGGTAAAAAGGTATAAGGGTGGGTTTTTTCCGAAATTTTTCCGGACGTACGTAATGAATCCCGACCTCAACCTAAATCATTACGGCGGGCAGAGAGATCCTTCTGAAACAGTTTTAAATACACTCCTGGCTGTTTGGTTTCAATCTAACCAGGTAGTGTGAAAATTGTGCGAAAATGTCGAAGCTGAAGTGGTTAAGTTTGAATGATAAACTTAAATTTATCAGTGAAGTCGACCGCGACATTGTCGACTATAGAAAAAAATTTTCTGTTTAACGAAATTTCTAAATAACCAGATTTTTCGTTATGTCTTATGTGATTGTCTAAGATTCTACTCTACAATAAGACTATATCAGGTGTCTCATTTTCATCTTGTTTCCATCTGTATAGTCCGCGTCGAATCTGATTTTTCTAGCGAAACCAATCTATAGAGAACACAGATAGGAAAGATAGACGCCGATAACCATCGAGTCGAGTCAGAGCACGTTCAGCAGTTTTTTTGCAGTCGATGCTGGTCCGTGGACGAATTAATAAACCCATAGAGACGAAATGTATAAGTAAAGCCTGCTAATCCGTGACTAATTCCGATGTAATTGTATTTATAAAGGGAATTTCTAAGGCTAAGAACCGAGATGCGATCGTCGTACGTGATGTGTATCAGCGGGTTTTGATCGCCGAAGACGTCGATGCCAATTCCACGCTCTGTGACCGTTTGAAACGAATTAACCGGCTCGAAAGAGCTTGTACGAAACCTTCAATATTCGTTCTTTCAATATGAGAGAATACGGTAGATCAACAGGAGATTTGAGCGTAATAGTAGGACTGGTTAGTAGAATATTTCGATATGATATATTCATGTCGTGGAAGATAGTATGGTTCAAATGAAACTTTCGAAAAGGTTGAAATAAGGAATACATTTATAATGGATGAATTTTTTATTTTCACGTTAAACGTTTTTCAAAACAATAAAAAACGTTTAACGCGTAACATATTATATACTTACAGTGTGTTGGTCATGACTTAGTAAAAATGTAAGGTCATCAAATATACCTAATATTATCGACAAAAACACCCGAATTTTGGAAGTTTACCCCTTAGTTTTGGAGTAGCCCCCATTTTCTATATACTCTTTTATTTTCGTTGACCCTTCCAAATAATATCGATTTTTTTGGACATAAAGGTCCTACAGATGTGAAAAAATGTTTTGAAAGAAATATAATACTACCACCTTTCATTGAAGTATAACAATCTAAAAACTTTAACTTGAAAATGCCATTAAAAATTCTTTACAAAAGTTTGTGTTAAAATATGTATTGATTTTTCAGTAAATCCGCAATAGTACAAAACTAGCACATTAAAGTATAGTTTTTCTTCAATGATTTAACACGCGAGGATATTAGCTACAAAACAACACTCACATCATTTCTGTAAGTTACATAATTTGAGAGTTATTGCTGTTCGGACATGATCACTACCAGAGCAAAAGACACAAGACAGATCGTCATAAGGCCACTGCCTGTCTACAGAGCAGAGGCGGCCATTTTGAGCATTTTTTAATTAATTTGTTTGTTCGATTATTGAAAATATCGAAAGTACAGTAGTGAGGTTTCTTTTTTATTTTATCAATTTTCTGTGAGTGATGTTGAACAGCAATACTTTCCAAATATGTAAATTACAGAAATTATGTTGGTACCGTTTTGTAGCTAATATCCTTGCGTGTTTCTCATTGAGAAAAATTTACTTCAATGTACAGTTTTTTGTACTATTACGAATTTACTAAGAAAATCTGTGAGTTTTTTACTAAAATTTTGTTAAAGAATTTTTTTTTATGACATTTTTGAGTTATTTGTTTTCATATTGTTCAACTTTAATGAAATGCGGTAGTTTCATCTTCAAAAAAACATTTTTTTTACATCTATAGAAACTTTATGTCCAAAGATATTGATATTATTAAGAAGGGTCAACTTAATAAAAAAGTAAATTTGAAAAGGGAGCTTCTCCAAAACTGAGGGAGTAATCTCCAAAATATGAGTGTTTATGTCGATAAAATTAAGTATATTTGATACCCTTAAATTATCGTCATGACCAAACACACTGTATGTATATTATTCTCTGCTTTCAATTCACTTTTTTCGAAACGTTTAACATTAGATGGCCAATTGAAGCCTATCATGAGTCAACTGCGACAAAATGAAAATTTTATACATACTTTTGCTCGATACCGAATTTACTATGAGCTTTTTGCGAGACTTAGAAGACTGACATCTTGATGAATTGGAGAAAAACAGATCAAACATTAAAGAGAAGAAGATTTTTGGTCGACTGAAAATTATCGCTATCAATAGTTCGATTACTGAGTGATAATAAATTATTCCTCCCCTCTTCAAAAGAGCATAGTTTCATATAGTTTATAGTTTAAAAAGGGGTTACAGCTCACTGCGACCTTAAGGTCTATTATGCCCCCTCACAGAGCTGTCTGACCACATCTTTCATAGCTCGCTCTTCAGTTCCAGAGATCTGATGGAATCCAGTATCTGTAAATGCTTCAACGAGGCAGTTCCTTACTCTTACAAGTTTCTCGGCCAAGGCCATTCTCTCTGAGGCTCGCAATGCAGAGCATTCCATTACTAGGTGAATGGAGGTTTCTTCCTCTTCCCCACAGAACCTACACTTGTCAGTGTCCGACAATCCCATCCTCAACAGGTGCTCCTAAGGCGACAGTGTCTTGTAAGAAAGCCATTGAGAAGGTGTAATTGTTTCTTATCAAGATCCAGATATCTTTTGGATATCATCACAAAAACCTGTCAACCTGTCACCTCGCATCTAATTATTAATGCAAGAAGAGACAATAAAACTGCAGAGGCTACGACGTCGGAGGCTTCTCTGACTGAAATCTCGTCGATAGGTACATAAAAAGCCATCAATATTGTTTATTCCAACCAATTTTCAAGAACCCGACGCATCAAATCCGAATTTATCCTCGAAATGCATCGTTCCAGTATATTTGTTTTTAATGTCCAATAAAATTTAGCGTCTGACATTTCAATTTGGATGCATACTCAGTCACAAGCTGTTTTATTGGTCTTATTTCACCTATGTTATGTGAAAGAGCCGCAGTTAATGATACAAACGCCATATTTACTTATACGGCCATTCTCGGCTGGACGTATTTTACTGCATGGGACGTGCTCATTTTATGTCAATCTTTTACCCATTACCGATGTTAATTGATGCCATTACGGGATACATTCTATACAAATATTAGTCCTACTATAATATTGTGCTGTTAAATGGTTCACATGCCTTTTAAATCATAATTGAAATAAAGTACCGATAACGTTTTGTACACTGATTCTCTTATTTTTTTTACCTCCATCTTACAACGAGTAATGTTCCTTTTTTTGGATGTCCGGCTAAATAGCTTCATCAAAATCTCGGACGGCCCGTTATGAACACAGTTTTATCACTCTTGCAAATTTTTGAATATTCTCGTTCGCTGTTTTTCAAGTTTATTGTTATTATTGTATTTTTCATTCATATATTAATAATGACTAGGACCAATTGAAAGATAAACTGAGATTCACCTCACGTTTCATGCAACGGTTTGAATCTTCAGGGGTATTCATTTTGTAGCCAATCGCTTATACGATCAACATAATACAGTACATAATCAAAAAACTACAGTTGAAATAATACTACGTAGGATACCAGAACTCAGAGAAAACCTCAGTAGGAAAAACCCTGTCTCGCCGTTCTCACAAAATTAAATCTTGAACACAAATACCTTCAATATGCTCTTTGGCAGGAGGGTATTCTTAATCAAGTTTGTCCTCCCAAGCGATGATTTTCTGATTTTCTTTCTAAGAAAACTGCTACAAGACCTAGATGGACGCAACATGTATTAATCATTGAATTGGATTTTTAAATCGAATAATCATTGTATGATTTAATTCACTACTGTCTTAGCTGCACATGTTTAATTGTTGTGTTTATACTAATCTCATAAATTGATAAACATCATCTATGCTGGTTATAAACATACAGATCGGATTGTACCTATCTATTTGAGACCGTTTTCAAGATGATAAAAGGGTATAGTAAGGCTTTGCCGTCTCCCGTATAACAATATAGAGGCTGTTAAAAACAAGGAAAAAACGGAAATTAAAAAAAAACTTACATTTTCGAGAGGAGCAATATACCAAATACAGGGTGTGGCACATAACATACTCCTTTCTTTAAAACTCAATAAACGCATTGTATGAATCAGAAAATTTTTATGCGTTTTTAAATAATATAGGCACATACATAAAGTTTTGTTTTACCCCTTTTTGAAGATAAAATCAGGTAGGTGACGTCCCCCATTCTCCATACACTTAAGTAAACCGATTTCTGACGTTTGTCATGACTCCAGCCAGTATAGCAGGCGTTATGTTGGCAATTTTTTCCTGGATGTCTTCAAATCTTGTAGGGTCCTTGGACGGTTCACATAACACGAGATTTCAAAAATCCCATAGAAAAAAGTCACAAGGGGTCAAATCGACAATTGCATCAAAGGCCTTTGCATTCACCTAAAGTCACAGTGTGGTGTGCAATTTCCTCAAGTGGAATTATTGGTCCCTGGTTCTTTGAGGAAAAT